>JABUQX010004621.1:0-12632 GCA_015478945.1 Trachelipus rathkii
AAGCGTAGATTTATCGAGATGACTTCGGTCTCCCTAGTCGTGTGATGAATGCTATTACACTTTTCACCAACATGTCTTTGTTCGCAGAAATCCTTTATTCTTGCCTGTTATTTCTTATTCTCACGTCTTTAGGCGGCATTTGGTGTTAAGAAAACTCTGGCATCCTTTAGAAAGCGCTTTGCATGGAAAAATATGCCAAAGGTATGTAAGGGCCATTTTGTACGAAAGTGGTGTGGATGCATGTCACGAGATGTAATGCTTTTCGCAATAATAGCCGCTCCATCTGAGTTTATAGGCCAGTATTGGTCCAAATTTCAGTGAGTCCATATTGTGAGCTAATTCCTTAAATGCCTCATGCAAACAGCTATAAGTACTGTTTAACGAATTCGATTGATAGGTTCCTCCGTTATCTCTTTGCTTTCCCTTTGAAAAACATAGAAAGCCGTCTACCATAGTGGAGGTAGATTACCTATTTTGAAATACTTTATACTTTTCCTTAATTATGTTTCTGATTAGAGGTCTAGGATGAATTTTACGTCAGATTTATTCAAGAGTGTGTGTGAGGAGTTAGAATCCCGGAGTGACTTTACCTCCGCCTATACCCCACAAAGCAAGGCCTCATCAAAAACTCCCATAAGAACATTGTTGAGATCTTTGGCGAGGCCATGCTGGTCGGATGAGTTGGAGGAGATATGAAGTACTGATTGGCTGATCTTTCTCGCCATTGTGGCTATTGCTATCTGCGTACTGCGCGCCATGTGAATGTCAGAAGGCAAATCACCCCTGCCATCTTAATGGTGGGTCAAAATCCAAATCTCCCTGGAGCCTGTTAATAGATCATCTGGAGTACTCCTTCAGCATGTCCATGAAAACTTATGCTGAAGGAAATAAAAATTTATTCTTAGGGCTCCCTCTGTCTTCAGAATTTACTGGGGCCAAGAACCCCCAAAATATATGTTGCAAATAGGTCTGGCAAGATGCAAAAGTTTGCTATTAGTGTTAAAAAACAGGCGAGTATGTCAGTAAACAAACTGAACCCATATATCAGTCGGCCGCCTATTCTCATAGTAAAGTTATCTGGAGATAATGTGTACATAAATAAAAATTCGTTAGCTGAGCATGAGGAAGAACTTAATAAATTAAAAGCATCAAACTTATTGACAGATATGACTTTAATCACTTATAGATGATTTAAAAAAAAAATTTCTATTGGTGGCTAAGTTTATATATTCTAAGCCAGTAATACTCTTGTGAATAGGTGATTATAGAAGGTGAAACTTTTCATGGTAACAGTGTTGATCTAGCTTTGTTAGGTATGAGTTCATTTTGTTTAGATTTACAGTTTGCCTCTACTACTGTGAATTTTCACTTAATTCTTCTCTATTAATCTAAAAGTTAAGTACTTAAGAAGTGGCTGGGTGTTCAGGAGTGAATCTCCAAGTAAGAGCTTGGAAATTCACACTGGCCCATAAGTCACGCACATGCTAACCAAATTGCGGATTCATTAATAATTTGTTTTAGCTAAAATGATTTGTGTAACTATTTGATGGTATAATTTCATGAGTGGAAATATAAAGTGGCGCGAAACGCATAACTTGTAACAGTTGTTAACGGTTGGCAAATTGGCCGGCCTCAAAAAACAAAATTACGCCATGGGTCACTGTTTGCTGGTTGTTATTGATTCTACGCAGCGGGGGCGAGAATCTTGTATTAGACTAGAAACATTAGCTGCGCAATAACGACGCATAGTATAGAAGTTATACAAACCGTTGCTGTAAATAATAGTTAATGACTAAGATAAACCATCTGATATCGAATAATGATCTTTCACGTAATGCCCGCTGACATAAAATAGAGAGAAAACAATATAAAAATAAAGTTTAAAGTGAAAGAGAAATCTAAATTTTTTCGTTGTAAGGCTTTAATCTGCGAAGAATAAAGTCCTGTCCATATATAATATATTATATAATATATATATATAGTATATATAGTATATATATAAGTATAATACTATATATAGTATATATATATAATTATATATATATATATATATATATATATATAGTATATATAGTATATGTATTATATATATATATATATATATAGTGCTGGTGATAGGCTTCTGAAGGGTGGTTGAATTGTGATTTGGGGGGGGGGGTTGACTGGATGAATAGAAACAAACCTGTGCATTTAGGTAGAAATTAATTGCAAAGTGAGGTAGGGATGTGCTATGTCTCCTTGGTGATTTAATTTATATATGGATGAGGTGATGAAAGAATTTAAAGTAGGATTGGCAGGGGAGAGTGTAACACTTTTGGAAAATAGTAGAGAGTGGAGGGTACCTTGCCAATTGCAAGCAGATGATCTGGTTTTGTGTGGTGAGTGTGAGATTGGTAGAGAGCTTTGACTGGGTATGTAAAAGGAAGGGTCTAAAAGTAAATGTAGAAAAGAACAAGGTAATGATGGGTGAGGAGAGACAGAAGTGTGAAGTCTTGCCAGATATTAGACAACTGGAATAAGTATCTGAGTTTAAATATTTAGACTATACATTAGATGAAAAGGGAAAGGTTGATGATGAGTGTAGTAGGAAATTTGTGAGTGATAGGAAGCTGGCTGGTGAAGGTGAATGCAAGGGGACTAAGTCTTGAGTGTGCTAGGGTTTTGCATGACGGTATGTTGTTTCCAGTGTTAACATATAGTAGTAAAACTATGATGTGGAATAAGAAGTAAATGTAGATCTAAGGTTGCCTTTTGTTCAAATGGATAATCTTATAGACTTGTTAGTTGCAAGGTTGGTATTATAAACACGCCGCCCCCTCTCCCCATAAAATCAAAAATTGATTGCACAAAAAAAAAAAAAAAAAAAATTTGAATATTTTTTAACTGTTATTTTCAACAATTTGAGATTTTTTTTTAAATTATTAAAATGCAATGATGATAACTATAGGTTTCATTAATAGTGAGTCTAGCTGCATTTTATTCAAGTTTTGCACTTACATACCTTTTAAATATTTGAAAGAAATGAAAATTAAAAAAATTAATTACAAAATTTTACTCTACATAGGAATGTATCTTTAAATGGAATTGACTGGAAGATAACTTTACTTTTCTTTTCCACCACTCACGGGTAGAGCCCTATTCAAGGAGGGGGTGTTATATGACTCTAAGGTGCACCATTTAGCTCAAATTACGAAGATGAGCACATACACAGGCTTTAAAGTAAGGGCAATTAAATCAGCAGGTAACACAGAAGATGGAAGACAATTCCACAGAGCAGAGGTGGCAGGAAAGAAGGAAGCACTGCAGTGAATAAGCCTGGAGTTACTGGTATCAGCACAAAACTCATATGTAGACACAGCACCCCTTGTGCTACAAGGGCATCGTAAAGGTGGTGGTACATGAGCGGCAAGATCCCTTGAGCACTTGCTGCTGTGGTACCTATAGAAAAGAGATAAGGCACCAACATCATGCTGCAAAAATTGAGGGTCAAGTGAATTAGAAAGTACGAGAACACAGTTTTAAGCTTTTTGGCCTTTGACTCAACCCTATCCCAAAGCCGGGTGAAACCAGAGCCTCCCCCCCCCCCCAGAATGGAGAGTAGTATTCCATACAAAGGGGGCAGATGAGACCCTTGTATAGCTGGAGTCACTAAGAAAGAAAAAA
The DNA here is from genome assembly GCA_015478945.1 of Trachelipus rathkii. Classification (NCBI taxonomy): domain Eukaryota; kingdom Metazoa; phylum Arthropoda; class Malacostraca; order Isopoda; family Trachelipodidae; genus Trachelipus; species Trachelipus rathkii. The sequence goes on from JABUQX010004621.1 coordinate 3,664, forward strand.
GTCTTGCAGTCAAAACAGAACTCCCAGTTTCTTTGAGACCGCCCTAGAAACCATTGGGATCTGAGGTTTCCAAGACATTCTTTTATATTTGTTAAGGCCAAGGATAATTATAGTCAACAAGAGAGATGAAAGAACCATCGAAAGAGATAGAAAAGTTAGGTGTCTTAGAGTGGGAGATTTGTAGAAGTTGGGTTTTTAAAGAATTGAATTTCACATGTTTTAGATGACCCCATTCAGAAATTCTATCCAGATCAGCGAGAATAGAATCAAAGAGATTAAGATGAGAGGCAGTTCAAGAAGTAAAAGAGGGAAAAGATGAAGGGTTGAATCATCAGCATATGAGTGGATAGAGTTAGATATACAGCTAAGAAGATCATTAATGAAAAGTAGTAATAAAGTAGGAGATAAGATGGAATGCTCAGGAACACCACTATTGACAGAAAAAGAAGAAGTCACCCCATCAACAACAGCCAATATTGAGCAATTTGAAAGAAGCTAGACATAAGTAAGGAAAGAGAAGAGAAAGGAGGTGAGAATAGTGATGCATACTATACCCTGTCAAATGTTTTGGATATTTCAAACAACACCAAACAAGTTGTTACTAAGTCACCAAGTCACCGTAGTTACTAAGGCCAAAAAACCATAAACCAGTTAGATAGGAAAGCATATTGCCAGTAGACCTTGAGCACTGAAAGCCTTACTGGTAATCGGAAAGAAGGGAATGAGATTCCAGATGATCTAAGAAATGAGAGTTGGAAGGGTTTTAAAGATCTTAGATAGAATTCAAGTGAGAGCTATTGGACGATAGTTAGAAGGATCAGAGTTGCTACCTTTCTTCGGAATAGGCTGAACATATTTGGGTTTCCAGCACTGAGGGAAAGTGCTAGGATTGAGGCATAGAGAATATTGTTGAATGAGGGGCAGGATCAGCACACAAGCACACTCCCTCAAAACTCGGGGAGGAATGTCATCCGAGCAGTCCGCCTTTCTAACACTCAGATTTCAGGAGCCCATGCACCTGATCAAATGTAATCACAGGCAATGCCATAAAACACCTGAGAGGAGAAGGAAGAGGAATGCCAGAATCATCCAGGGTTGAGTTAGAGGAAACCAAAGAGATTGGCCTTTTCAGTTTTAGTATTAGCAACAGAACCATCAGAGCAAATAAGAGTGGGGAAAGGTAGATTTACAGAAGTTGTTAGAGATGTTTTTGTCAAGAAGCCAGAAAGATTGTCGAATTTTAGATAAATCGGGAAACTCCAATACACATGTAATGAAATGTACGTCTATTTTACTAATTTCAGCTAATATGCATTCACCTTGCATACCTCCATATCTTTTCGTTTTCAAATTCATAACACTCTGTTCATTTAGTCAGATCTATAAAAATTCAAACTATTTCTCTTATATGCATCTTAACAAAATGTTCAAATGAACCTGCTCATCCCATCAACAATTACAGGTCCCACTTTGTCAGCAGAAGCTAAAGTGTCTTCAGACTCAAAGCAGCCACTTCAATTATAGTTAGCATAGAAGTGATGCAAAGCTCCCCTCCCCCCAGAGGTGATATTCCACGAATGCAGAGTTAGAGTTTAAGCCGCAGATGTTGGTAAAGTCGATAGAAGGCCAGCGCCTGTGCAAATCTGCCATTACACACGCACACACAACTACAACAAACAAAAACAGACAAAAACTAGTGGTGAAATCAGGTGAAAATTGTTCACACACTAAAACCTAAATTTAAAACAGTAAATGTTAAAACTCTAAAACCGTATTTACAATAAGTATGTAAAATATGAAAAATCTAGAAAGTTTAAAATAACTCACACTTCTTTTAATCACACAATTTACTAACCAAAAATATTACAATTATTCAACATAAAACTAAATGTGTATAATTTATAATAATATATAATATTATTTTTACTTTCTACAACTCTCCAATTATCTGCTTATCAACTACTTTAGCCTTTTCTCTCATCTTCCTGCCTAGCTGAATCACTTTCTCTCTACCCCTATATCCTACTTCCTCCTCACCTCGACATCCCTACTAACTTTTTTCCTAACACTTCCCTCCTTTCTCAGCTCAGATACAAAATCTTTCAATTCATTCACATTTTCACTCAGTCTTGCAATTTCCTTCCATAACAACACATTCTCTGCATCCAAAACACAAACTGGGAAGCTAATTCATATATTCACCTCTCACAGTTATCACACAGAGCATACATACTTTAAATTATTTTTAACTTTACTAACTTTTACCTATTATTTTACCAATTACAATTTAAATATCACTAAAGCCTAAAAAGAAATAAACTAGTATCTTAAAAGAAGTTAATAATTTAAACAAGCTTAATTATTTCACTGCGGCTTTCGCTGACTCAGTTTTTCCACCACTGACAATAAGCTCAGAGCTGAGCAAGCAAAATCATAATAACATTTTGACAATTTATTATTTTATTATTATTATTATTATTATTATTATTATTATTATTATCGGGAAATCAAAAATTTGGATAGTAAAAGGGAGAGTCCTGTAGTTTCTAGAACAGAGGACACCCCAAATGATGATGCGTAAGAGATCACAAGCCAAGAAAGTGAGTCTGAGGAAAACTCTGCGCTGCTCGCTGTAAAAAAAGTATTTGGTACATATCAATGACCCAAATTAACAGGCATTTCATCAGAAGATAAATTTTATTTGCAATGAGCAACTAGCCAATTACAACACTCTGAAGAGCTGGATATTACATTATTTAAAACTCATTGCCAGTTTCATGCAAATTTTGTGTAGAGATAGTTACCAACTATAGAAGGTTTATTAAACATCTAGCTCTAATAGTCTGTTTCGCAGGTTATTAAGGCCGATCTAGATCACATTTTACTAAGAATATAATTGGACAAAGCTTAAAATATTCTAATTACGACGTCATTTATTTCTATTTACTGTGACTCACTCCGCAATCTTACCAGCGACGTTATGGGTTAAAGAATGGATTCTGTGTAACCATTGGCTGTTAATATATAATTTAACAATCGCGTCTTTGAAAATTTATATCCCAAAGTAACCTTGAGTAACTTTATTTAAAAAGTAATAAGAGATATGTAATAGAATATGAACACTTAAAGAACGTTAGAAAATAAGAAGTAAGAACCATATGGCAATCGGACTACCGGACAAACCTACAGAACTAATTAGGCACATTAAATGCTAATGAAAGACCGTTACAGGATTGAATGGTTGGATTATGACTCAGCAGTGTTGATGAACCAAGTAAAAAGATGTGATGACACACAAGCGGCCAATCAGTTCGCCTTGGACGCAAAGAACAGCATAACGCATATAATGATGCATGTTACAACAAATCGCAAATGTTCTGATTTTACAAGAGCAAGGAAGTAAGGTTATAACTGCACATACCCTATGTGGGTAGGGCCCAGTACTGAGTACTGATAGCACGGGGAGTCCAGCCCCTCCTTCAAGGATAATAACATTAGGGAGATAATTAGAAGTGAAAAAGCAGTAAGAAAGCCACATGACCTATCGTAGTTGACTGTCCAGTCAAGCCAATAGAACCAATCAGCAAACATGTGTTCATGAAAATCAACAAAGCACCCTAGGCTGTGATCAATAATTTACATAGCATAGAACAAAGTCTATGCGAAGACTTATGCAATTAGCCTAGGTTTGCTATGAATCGCCATCAAAACTGTGGTGTATGAAATGAACACATAAAGGCTTGCCTATATTTCTGTTTATAAAGATTTGGCTTTGCGTTATGTAAATAAAATCCGCTTCCAAACAAATTTTCACAGTAGATTAGTAATTCTGGTGAGGACAAGAAGAATTCACGGAAGAAAAAAAAAATTTAATTTCTCCGGACCAGGAGGGTTCCCTGTTTAAAGACCTCTAGTTATACTCTCCAATCCACCAAGTACGACTTATAAAATCGATTAATTCGCTCTCGACTGGTGCATGAGTTGATGCTTGGCTGATAATTACTTTGACTGCTATAGCATTTTAAGGGAATGAAAAGACCTTGTCTCCTCGGTTTTCCTGTTACCACCCAAATTGATAGCATTGCGTCCTATCATTGTAGGCAGTTTGGCCCATCATCTTTATATATATAATGTCGTTAGAGCCTCATCTTCCTGATACTATTCAAAGATCTGCAATTTTGAATTTATCTTTTGCATAACTTGATGACTGTCTTCTTCAGTTTTAACGAGGAGGTTTCTCTTTGATGTGGGGATTTCTTATTAAGACAGGTTAGATATTTGATACTGTCAATGCAATTTCGGCCATGGACTATCAAAGTAGGATATAATTCATATCCTAATCCTATCACTTCTTTTCAGTAGGCTTTATTTTGCTGAATATAAAGCGTACTGCCATGGTTCACTATCAGTGCTGTTGCCAGCGGTTGATAAGGCGGGCTTCCACTTCTGTGAATCTTTTGTTTTTTTTTGTAAGCAGAAGCAATTCTCACTTGGATTTGATTCTACGCGATTTAAATGCATTTATAGAAGTGATCATCCGGTCGATATGGATGCTATTCTTAGTGTGGGTTTCAGCTAGCTTAATGAACTCCTTACAATGAACCTTATAAGTATTATACGTACAACTAGACTTTATTATATTGAATCTGAAGTCTTCAATATTCTTCACCATAAGAAGTAAAGAAGTATTCAGCCATATTAAACACTAAGTAATACTTATACCATGGAAGAAAGATGGCCCAATTCGTGACTGGTAGATACGATATATCGTCAAACCACTCTTTACCAATAGATATAAACCAAATAATTGTATTTTCAGTTGACCTGTAGTGATTCGCGTGCCAAAGTGTGAGTCATTTATCATGATGTTTTTTGGGTATTTTATTGTATTTATGAGGGTGTTATGAAGCGCGGAGAGAATAATTGTGTTGTAGTGAGTTATGGGTGTTCTGACGCGCGAGTAGTTTCATTTACAGTTCTTTCCCTTGGTCTTCCTAGTTCGCAGCATCCATCACTCTTTCACTTTTGAATGAAATAAATAAATGTGAATGATTGTAGATTATTGTTGATTGATTGTTTTGTTCATATATATATTATTAGACTTTAATGATGAGATTATTTAATTATTTTAAATGATTGAAAGACTTACTGATCCCTCCACTGACTTGAAGGATTCTATCTATAATATTATGAGATATATTGTGTGTGCTTTTGCTTTTTCTGTTCTGGACCTGTTCTTTTGGTGGGTTGTGGAATCCTGTTGTGGTAGGGAACTTGATGATTTGCGTATATTTTGAAATTGAATTTAAATGATTGATATCTCTCTTATTATTATTAATTTTTTTCTATTTTAGTTAGATAGTGTTATTCATGGTTATTTATACATAGTCTTATTTTTTTTTTGTTCTTAGAACGACATATTGGGATTGGTGTCTGTGATACAGCCTTATAGTAGTGGTTAAAGCGAGATCAGGTGAAGGTCGCTTGCGATAGATTAGAGCGTCATAGAAAAAAAAAAACTGGTCAACCCATTGGCCAGGTAGGACTTAGTTTTGGTTATTTGTATTTTTATTTAGTTTTATCTTTTGTATACATTTTTTTTATTATAATTATTTTAAGAAGATTATTTTGTAAGTGTTATGTTAATTTTTATTATTTTTGACTGACTTTAAGATGTCATGCTATGAATTTTTAATAGTACTAACTTAATTGGATTGTTAATTTGTTAGTGATATTGCTTCATAGGATGCAACTTCTACAAATTACTTTCTTTTTTTGTGTTTTTTTTGTCAGGTTTAGGATTTTGGTGTTTCCATATTATTAATTATAACTTTTGATTCAATATACAGGTTATTATGGGTGAGACAAGCGATGGTAGGCGGCGTAACAACGGCGCGAGTGCCAACCAATGCTCAAAGTTAGATCCAATTTAAATGTTAATTTTTTTTGTCTCGTTGCAGTTTTTTTTGGGACTTCATTTTTTTGTGGCCCCAGTTTTGGTCCATTTGTCTGTGGCCGGTTAATATTTAATATTTTATATCCCTTTTATGGCTGTAATTTTTTTTAGAACAGCTGGATTTAGACTTTAGTACTGGTCTTTAACTAGATTTATTGATAATATTCATAATGTCGATGTGTACACTCTATACTAAAATAATGACTAGTGACTGTTATTATATATATATTATATATTATTATATAATATTAGTATGTAGTACTATATGTAAAATGAAGTAAATGAGACAAAGAATTAGATTGACATTTGGACGTTTGAAAAACTAAAAATAATAAAGATACTCACTAATTATAAAATTTTAAACTTTGGAAAATATTATATAAAAACAGAATAAATATTAATAAAAGAAACAACTAGGATAAATATTGTGAGAGAGAATTTGGAAAACGTTTTTTTTAAAATTAGAATAATTAATAAAAGCTAGAAAATTATAAAAAGTAGATTATTAATGATAGGTTACATTTGAAAGGGTACTCATAATTTGGAAACTAATATATTTACTTAAGTTTAGTATTTAAACGGAAAAAAACTATAACGTTATATATTTGTACGAAAAAGGATTATATGGTGTAACCATAAATAGTGTATTAGTAGGTTACCTGATAAGTGGACATTAGCGGTTGATAAAAACTTAAGAAGAAAATTTAGTTACTTATATTAAATTAATTAATTAGATGATAGAGTGGACGGTGTATTATATTTTTTTTTTTGTGCTGACTTGAAATATTAACAGTATTGTACTGTAATAATTAAATTATAAGATAAAAACATGTATAAGATAAATACAATACCCATCTATGGGGCATTATTTGTAGAATCATATCTCGAGTATGGCATAGGTTGGCAATGGTGTAAGATAATTCTCAAGATAACTTCATTAGTATCACTTATTTATCGTATATATTTCCAACTGTAAAACCTGTTACTGCTTTTGGTTCTGCAAATATAGTTATTTCATTAATATACTGAAGTAATATATCTTATATTATTTAAGTTTAACACTTTTATACTGAGAAAATAAATGTTTAAAGCTATTTCTCATAATAATGAGAGGGTTTAAAATAAAATATTTTATTATAGATTTTATTAGCCAAATATGTTCAAGCTTATTTGGAGGACAAATGAATAGGAGAGTTTTAATTAAGGGAACACATAATAAAGTAAGCCAAACATAATAACACAAATAAAGAAAAAAATACTTTTTTATTTACTCATAACTTTCTATTAAAAGGAATACTACTACTACTACTACTACTACTACTACTACTACTACTACTACTACTACTACTACTACTACTACTACTATACTACTACTAATAATAATAATAATAATAATAATAATAATAATAATAATAATAATAATAATAATAATAATAATAATAATAATAATAATAATAATTATAATAATATAAATATTGATTAATATATATATATATATATATATAATTATTTTATATATATATATATTTATTTATTAATATATATATATATATATATATATATATATATATATATAAATATATATATATAGAAAATATATATATATATATATATATATATATATATATATATAATATATATATATATATATATATATATATATATATATATATAAAAATATATATATATATATATAAATATATATATATATATATTAATATATATATATATATATATATATATATATATATATATATATATATATATATATATATATATATATATATATATATATATATATATATATATATATATATATATATATATATATATATTTCAATGCACATATTGGATTCTTCTACACTGCGTTAACCTTCTCCCTTCATTTTATTGTCAACGTTACATCTAATAATTATAATTATTGCCTAATCTATTTTAAATTTACTTGTTTCATGTAAGATTATAAAGTTAATTTTCTTTCTTCGTCAAAGGGAAGAGAGGCAGAGTCATAGGGGTCAACACCGGTCCACGTGTTGGCCTCTACCGTCACTTTGACTGATTGGCTTACAGTGCACTACTGTCTTAACATTCGACTGCTATGCTCTCTCCTTAGCCTTTCACTCAATAATATTCTTTAATTAGAAACTGCTTACTTTTGGCGTTTCTTCTTCATCAATTGTTTATATCATCACAACCTGCTTTCCTGAATCTTTCTTAAAATATTTAACAATTCCAATCATTCTTTTTTCTTTTCCTTTTTTTTTGAATTAAAAAAAAATTCCTTTCAAATTTTATTATTCTCGTTTCCTTGTTTAATTGAACATTCAACTCCATCTTTTTCCAACTACCTCCATCTTTTTCCTATTTTGTTTTTACTTCAAGGGAACGTACGCCTAAGTAAATAAAGTCATTTGTTCCCTGCTATTAAAATTATTCTCTTTGTAGTAAATGTCTAACCTCTTTATGTAATTTTTTTTTTTAAATGGCTACCAATAACTTCTAATAAATACAAGACACTAATATATTGGTAACTATGATGCTTCTTTTTTCATATATTTCACAATAACATGATTTACACCATCTATTACAAATTGAAAGCAAAATACTTCTACAAGTATTCACCTGATTGTAAATGCTTTTTGTCATACGCTCTTTTTATGCAAACCCCTGAAGAACTTTCCTTTTAAAAGCCTCTCTTATGCTAATTACATCATATATTATCATATTCGGTTACTTTTATTAAGTAACCTATATATATATATATTAGGGGTGGATGCGGATACCTATTTTTAATACCCGCGGATTGCGGATGCTGATAGCTAATAGTTTTAGGTATCAAAAATTTAGCCACAGAAATCTGATATTTTAAGTTAGTAAAATACATTTGGGTAAAAAATACATCATTTATCAACTATGATGAAGTAATTTAGTTATTGGATTTCATTGTACACAATGGTAAGTGGTTGGGGTCCTTTCACACTTATCCAGAATTGGAGGAGGACAGATCATTTAG
>JABUQX010004622.1:0-22500 GCA_015478945.1 Trachelipus rathkii
AAAATAATAAAAGATACGTGGAAAAAGGCTTTTAACAATGAACGAAAGAGATGACAGAAGTATCAGAGATACTTATTGAAATAATGAGAGAAAAAACAAAGAAGTAATAAATAATAAATTGGATAATGGATATAAAAATACTGATAGACTAAACCGTCACATTTTAGTTCAGTAATGCTTGAACGTGAAGATTTTTGGAAATGAAAAGACATAACATGAAGAGGACATACGGTGAAGAGGTGTCTTATACAAGCGGACCTAGCAACTAAAGTGGTCTCAAAGAGGCCAAAAGAATTTATATATGACCAGATAATGTCAAATAACAATACCCAATCAACAAAAATTAAAGATTAAAGCGATAGAATAGAGGTTGTGAGTATACACCTCTGATAAATGACATCTTTGGTAATTCAGGTTCAACGCCGAGGGATAAAGGACCTACAAATATAGGTTATTAGAAACATACGGATCTAGAGATAGAGAGTGGTAATATATGTCTTTATTAAGTCGGATCAAGTCACAGAAGTAGCAAAAAGCAGTGGATTAGTTCAACCTTAATCAGCCGAAACTTAGAGTATGGTAGAGAGCTATAGAATGGGAGGGAATATCTTATAATCATATATGTGGAGGAAATTAACAATTCACCAAATGATTTGAAATGATGGTTTTCCTAACACTACTGTCGAAGGATCAACTTTAAGAGATAAAGCATATTACCAGAAATCCATGCAGGTAAATGAATAAGAGATCAATTTCAGTATAGAGTTAGCTAATTTAAAGGAAAAAAATGGAAAATAGGGTGAATTAGAAGATTAAGTAAGAAATAAGAATGGGTAATTCCGAGTTACAAAATAGCAGTAATGAAAAAGATATTTGACTAAAAAGAAATAATATTGAAAAAATATATCGAATTAAGGAAGGTTTGGGATGACAATAAATTAAGCAAAAGAAGGTGAAAAAAAGCAAAAGTTTAAATTTATAAGATTACTTGTTTTAGGTTTTTCTAGGTTATGTATGTGGGTCGCTGTCAAGAAAAAGGTGCTCATACTATCTAACTTCTGTATATGTCCGTTTTTATGTTATTTTTTTTTATTGTTTATTTTTTTTTTTTTTCCTAGGAATGAATAGCAAACCATTGTTTTTTAATTTTGTTGGTATACTTTGACATGAATTAAGAAATTAAAATGTCTTATAATATGATTTTTTTTTGAGTTTCAACCGGCAGTAGAATTTTGTGATTAACGAAAATCCTAAATATTTGAAGTGAGGACAGCAGAAAGCATTATATTCTTTTTCTATTTTACTTTTTTCTCGCCGACGGAAAGTTATGATAGAAACTTTCAGCAAGGTAATAATGTCTGGCCTGCCCCTATATATTACTATATTCAATTCTTTATTCGTTCTGGAGGTGCCATTCTTGTGGAGAACCTTTTTTTTTTTTTTTGTTTTTCTTGATTTGAAAAAGGTCATCTGATTTACATCTAGAGTGAGCTTTGATAAAAAATTTGGGATGTGTTCTCTTTACTATATATCTATTTCTCTTCCACCCTTCTTTGTTAATTCTTCAAACGACTTAAGCATAGCAACTCGATTTGTACTGAGGTAGCTTCATATTATTTAACTATCGAAGATCAAGGCTTAAAAAATACAGTAACATTTTTAGTCTAATAAAAACTAAAATGGTGTAATATAGGTAATATTTAATGGATTTAATGGACGTTTGTAAAAAATCAAAAGAAGGTGAGGGGTCAAATACCGAATAGACTTTTTTCATTTCTTTGGCCATGACAGGGCATATAGTAGGACATGATAAAAATATAAAGTCTGCTATGTAAATATACGAATATCAGAAATATTCATTTAATGATAATTTTGCATCATGATCTATAAACTCAAAGTTAGATTTATTTGTATTCTTAAAATATAGATCCATGTTATTTTACTCTTAGTTATGAAATATGTTATTAATTTCGTTAATATCCGAAAATGTGTAAAACAATGTAAAAAAACCAAACGAATATATAAAAACTTAATGCTATATTATTCATGTCAATAATAAATTCTAATATTATAAATAATAAATTGTGTAAAATTAATTAAGTGTTAGCTTTTGAAGCACATTGAAAACTTAAAATATATATAGTATTATAGTAATATAATAATATGTATAGGGATTATATTATGTTCATATGCTCTAGATTATTAAGAGATAGTGTAAGTTTATTATTTAAGTAGAATTATTAACAATTTTAAATTATATATTATTGTTTGTGGTAATTATATTATAAATATGAGTAGTGTAACAGGACTACGCATCATATGGGCACATCACAATTATGGAACGGCACAATCTCTGTGAGATACTATGAAATATCGGCACAGATATATTAGGAGCGGACCTGTAATAACTATAACTGTAATATCAAAATGTCAAAGAAAGATTGATTGATAGAAATAGAGAAAGAACACTGGTGGTCAAAATAATATACAAAAAATAATATAAAACTTTATCCTTGCAGTTATTAATAGTATTAAGATTTACATAACAAAATCAATGTTATAACCCAAGGAATATTCACACTTCTCTGAAGCATACACAGAAATAAGATGTTACCTACAGGCTAAGAGTGGGAAGATTCAGATAATGATTATGGGATATCTTTTTAGGTGTTTAATTGGACGTAAAGTAGGAATAATGAAAGATCAGCGAAATAAGGTCCATTTGTATGAACATATCAATGAAGATATGATGAACATAAATTGCGGGGTGTGGCGACGGAAAATTTGTAGGGATTGTCTTCGCGACTTATTAGTGATTGTGAGTGATATTAATGTGGCCAATACGGAGGCGTGTCAAGTATCACTCATGTAAGCGCTTTCGTCTGTGGTGTAGGAAGAACGCCATACAACTCATCCAATGTTTCGTGTCTTTATGTTTCCTGAGTTTCCTCCTACACCCCGACCAGAATACACCTCTGTAAGCACACAGAATCATCGTACCGTCCAAAACTTAAAGACTATCAGAAAGAGCAGTATCGGTATAGTATGGGATGAGTTTATATCATGTGTTGTTACTGAGGAAATTAGGATCCTTGATACGAATGGCAATCCGGGAGGTACCTGGAAAACTCGAGTATAACGACGAGGGGGCATTGCTATTGCATGCTCTCTCTTTGCCTGTTCACCGTCTGTTTTTTTCGATCTTCACTGTGGCGGCTCAGTTTATCCTTCTTTATTACATCGTTAAAGTTTGGCCGGAGTCCTATTGAGCATTAAAAATTTTAGTTTGTGTTTCTGGTGGATTCAGGAGCTGTGGATGAGTATTCTTCTCTTTATTCGGAAAATTGTTATGTTATGGCCAGATCTGAATACCGGATTTGGGCGTAGTTTGTTTTTTTTAGAATCGGGATTGTGTTTTTTAAAGCGAGGCTGTATGACCGTGCTTAAGTCGATATGTCTTTGAATTTATAACTTACTATTTTATTTAGAGAATTTATCAGGATTTTAGTAATATTTCCGAGAAAGCGTTTTTTTGACCATCATTGATACTTCCTTTGCCGTTATGAACCATTGGCTACTTTCGTTTTCTTGTGCGCTAACTTAATATTGGAATATTTGTATTTAAATGTTTTGTGAGTGAAAGTTATTCGAGAGATGGTTTGCGGTCAGGCAAGAAGTATATGCTCTAGAGTCGGCCTCTATATTTATTTGTCCAACCTCAACTCGATATTTTAGAGCACAAATGACGTCACAGTTTAATTATATATATTTTTTATTTCTCTATTTGTATCATAAGTTAGACCAGTAAATATTTACGGTGTCGAGGTAGGTACCGTTGATTTCTTGGCCTTTGTCTTTGTGAATTCGATTATATTAGTCTGTTATGATCACTATGTATATTTTTGTTGTTATTTTAATTTTTATTTATTTTTATATTTTTACTTTTTTTTTTTTTTTTGCCCCACTCTAATACCGTGGGGCAACAAGTCAACAGGATGGCTAGATTTGGAGAGTAATAGAGGCCGGTCAGAGCCAGGTGGATTTGGACACATATGTGTTATGGCTGGAGCGAGTATATGGGTTTTTTTCGCTGAATAGCCAAGGTGTGTTGTATTTCTCTTGCCCAGGTCCCCTGTGGTATTCTTTTTTTCTTCTTCTGGATGTGATATAGTAGCGAACAGGTTGGGCGATATAGTTACCTGGTCTTGCTTATATTGGTGGATAAAGTTGCGGTATGTTGAGATGCCGTGGCCTTTGAATACATCTCTATAGTAATCTTGAGTCGGGCTATTGTATATTGTTGACTGTCTGTTCAATGCATCGAATGTCAGTCTTGAGTAAAATGTTACGTCTGGGTGTTGTAGTGGTGGTGTTGGGGTGCTCAGATATCCGTGACCGATATCTGAAGTTGACAATATTTGTTTTGGTTACTCACGTTTTGGCCGGGCTTGCTAGCGTTTTAATCACGTTAGGGACACGCTTTGTATAAGTATGATTGTTTTTACTGCTGATTTGTTACGGTGGAAGGGATGCATGCGAGGTTGGGTGTAATATGTATTTTAATATTTTTATCTATTTATCTTATTTCCCTTCAGGAATCGTGTTGGGATGTGTTATTTCTCCACGGTTATTTAATATATATATATATATATAATCGGGTATATATAATATATTTAATATATATTTTATTATATAGTTTTGGAAAAACGAAGATTAAATTTTTGTACACTAAGTTGGGAGGTGGTGAGGTGTTATCTCTTCGAGGAGTAGATTCCGGAGTGCTTTCTTCGAGGCTATCACATTGGATTACAACTTCAGGGTTTTTCGGAGAGGTGGCTTCATCTTTCTCGACTAACTGTTGGGGGCTCATCGCGAGTGTCTGTCCATTCCTGGGAGCAAGTATCTCCAGTTGAGGGGGCTATTGATAGGGGATCGGAATCGTTGTCGGGTGGTTTCGGGTTTTTTGGATTGGGATCTTAACAGTTTTCTGCCTGTTAGTATTGTTGTGGAGCGTCTTTGACGTTCATTATTAAATTATCTTTTTGTGTTCTTCAGCATTTTCTTTCTTTTTTAATCTCGTTCGTGTATATATCTCTATTCGGAATATAGGGCTATTCGATAAAGACTGTAATAAGGTTATTTCTGCGATCAGCACTACTCGCTAAAATTTTTGTAGGCTCGCAGTATGAATTACTAGGTAAGGGCGCGATGACACTTGTTTTTAGTGCTTTTATGCGGTGCAATGTTAAGTGGTCTTTTACTATGATGATTTCTTATATGAAAATTTGACCTTGTGAAGTTAAAGGAATATGGGTTAGGGGCGAACTATAAGGTTAGTTTCGCTGGAAGGTGGCAAGTTCTTTAATTCCCTTTTTCTAAAAAAGCACTGCTGAGGTTTTGGTGGAGAAAAATGGAAGCAATGGGAGTTACTCCTAATCTAGTTTATTTTCTTAATATATAGTTGAATTGGGTTCGATTTTGAAAAGGGCAGCCTGCATCCCGGATATGTATATTTAATGCTAGGTTTTCTCATTCTGACATATAGAGAAAAAATTGACTAGTGCCGCGTGGAATTTAGAGTAATATATTTTATTGATGTTAGCTCCCGAGAGTCGAATTTAGTAGTACGACTATTTTAACACGCACTGACCTGGCGTTGTAAATTCTGCCATCATCTTCAAGAGTTAAAGTGTTTGATCATAGCTCTATTGAAGAGCACCGAACTGGATAAGGTCTGTGGTGACATAAGTGCATTTTTGTATAAATGGCTTAGGAGTTTTGTCTGCTTTAGTTAATACACTATTTGCACAGTGGAGTTTAAGGTGGAGAATCTCGAGTTCTCCACGTTGTTCGTAAGGTGCTTTTATCAAGGTCAAATAGAACTACAAGCAACATCCCCACTCTTTACCGTTGAGAGCGCTTCCGCTTGTTTTTGGGTTTGCTGGGTCGCAGCCTAGCTCCGCCTCCTACGTTACTTGTAGGTTGTTCATTTACCCTCATGCTTGTCATATTCATATTAGCGGTGTTCTCTTTATTTAATTCGTAGTTTATGCGCTGTCTGATATTATTGAGATTGTGCTGCTTCTTATCCTCATACCGTTTCTTGTTTTAATGATGATCTTGTCGTTAGTGAGTATGTGGCTTGTCCACAACGCTTGAGTCCGATTCTTGTCGAGCATTTGATATTTCTTGCGTGATGGTGCTGTACACGGTATAGGAGTTAGTTTATTGTAGGTGGGTGGCTACAGGGGTAGTTGTGTTAGTGGTGTCAACGAATTTCCCGACCCGATTCCACTGCTTTTTGGAGATTGAGCGGCAGAGGTGCCGATCTCACACCGCGCTTCTCATTAATTACCGATGGACTCGTAGTCTGCCTACTTCGCTTTTCTCATAATTGCCCCGGTATTATAGATCTCTTCTCCTGCAATCAAATGACGTTACGTTGTCTCCTTGTACCTCACGACTTCTCGAAAGCTGTTTGAGGACACGCGATATACGGTCGCTTCCATTCGTAGTGTGCCTTCTCTTTATCTTGTTGTGTCTAATAATATGGATTGGCATCATCTTGAAGTTACGGGTGGAACGATTCTAAGTTGTTTAGCAACATTATTTCTTACATTTATATGTGTGTGGAGGTAGCTTGTTGTTGGGGTCTGTGGTATTGTGCATGTGGCTGTCGGCTCGCATTATTCATGGGCTTATTTTCTAGCCCTTAGACTCATTATTTGTTTTCTAGAGTTTGACGTTACAGCTCACAAGTGAGGCGTCACTGACGCAGTATAGCCATATTTGTGTGTGTGCTGTGGTTCCATATAGTCACTCTATCTTATGTTATTGCTTTCTTTCCCGGTCAGTTTATGATTTTACATATATCTCGTGAGGGGTTATTATGTCCATTATTTTTATCAATGCTGTGAAATATTCTCTTCTCATCTTCTATTGTGTGTTCTTAAGTCTTAATATTTTGGTTTATGCACAAAATTATGGGTGACAATTAATGGCGCCTATTTTTGTTGTCTTTTACGACAGGTGCCTTCATCCGTGCTGGGCTTTGTATTGGCGATACCGCATGTTGTGTGGATTCCTGTTAGTTGACTTATGTGTCAGGAGATTGCCATCAACGGGGCCATACTGGACATTCTGGGCGTTTTTTTTATATCCAAGGTGGGTATCATCTCTTCTTGTAGTTTACATATAGCTGTTGTTTCTTCTGTGTCTTATTTATGTGTCGCTCATGAGTAGTTATTCAGTGGTGTTCAATTTTTTCAGTTATAACGTACTAGGATCTTGCGGAGACATTTCATAGGTTCTATTTCTGATTCTCTTATTATTTTTACACGCGAGTCTTCAATAAGGGTTAGTTATCCATTCCTTGATGTCTGTTTGTGGATCGCCTTTATTGTTATTATCATCTTCACTTCTAACTTCTGTTTTCAGTAAGTACTAATTCTTTACTGGAACTCGAGAGTGATATTTCGGTTTTTTGATTGTTTTAAGCTTATAATTAGAAAACCTTCAGATCTTGCAGTTATTAAACTTATGTTTATCTCTTCCCTTAAGTTTACTTAATAACATTCACTTTAAACCAATCTTGTTTTTTACCCATCTATTAAAGATACTTATTCATCTTTTACTTATTGTTTTATCAAGGAGGGTTCCTCTTAACTCAAGGTGGATCTATCAGAGGAGGAAATTTATCATGGTTTTGCACGGAATGCATTTTACTTTGGATTTGTTTCTAGCCTAGTGATATCGTGTTTAACTCGTTATAGTAGAACATGCTTTCCTGGGTTTGCTTAGGCATATAAACAGTTGGTGGGGGTAGAATGTATAATTAGGTTTACATCTTCATTTAGTCTATATTTTAATTACAGTGTACTCTCGTTACCTTCTTTGTTAGCATCTTTCGTTCACATCAGATTTAGTAGAAGTGAATATTTGTCACAGACTCTTACTAGGTCAGACTTTAATTTTTCTTCTACTTCTTCTAATCAGATTATTTTTTTCTTCTTTTAATCTATTTTTAACAGACAGTTCTCACCTCTAGTCTTCTTTGATCTGTTCGTTGTCTGTATATTAGTATTTCTGTGATATTCTCTTCGTATAGACTTATATTAGTGGTGGTTTGGGACTCTGTTAACAGTAATAATCCGGGATTTTCATCGAGCTTTTCTCTTCGTACCCCTGCTATTCACACGCGGGTATCTGGTTCATTGCTTCTATTTAGGTCTTATATGTTTTCTACCCTAGCGGGTCGTATGTCGATTCGATTTCTGCGTTGTTAAGCTCGCCTTATAATTGTGTATCACGTATTTGTAACATTCTCTGACGGGTTCTCTCTTCTCCCTTCTCCTCATAACGAGGATAGTTTTATTCTTCGGTTCCTTAGAAAGCTCGTTATATCAATTAATACTCTGCCTACCTCGGTGAGTGATCCGGTTCATGGAGACAAATGTCGGTATCTTCCCTGTCTGTTCTGCTAACTTTTCGGATTTTCTTTTCCTCAGTTTGGGAACATCAGGAATAAAAAGCTGGCTGATTTGCAGAGCTGCATGGACAAAGATATTATATTTAATTCAGTATTACTGTTATATTATCGGTAACATCTCAGGCTCAAATATGCTGGACTTGGATGGCGAAGCGATTGATATTGACGTGTTTGAGTGTCCTCTATCTGCATTATGGCGCATCATGTGTGTGTGGTAGTTCATATCAGGTACCCGTGTCTTTGCTATTTCTGACATGTCAGTTAAGAATCACTTGCAAGTGTAAATATTAGTGTTACGTTGTATGGTATTGTATTTGTTAACCTTCCTTATTTGCTGTTTTTTGAAGAGTCTCAAGTATTGGTGCTTTGTGTGCAGTTTCAGTTTTGGGCTGGATCAGGATTGTGTTAGGGGGGGAAGAATTACGTTGATTATATCGGCTCTGTTTATTGGGTTTCACAGCTATAATCTTAACGCCTATTAGTCTGTTCGTCCTACGCTTTTATTTATCGTGACTGGTAGCGGGCAAGTTGTATTAGTTGTCATTTATCAGGCTCCTTATTTATAGGTTGTATGTTGCGCTGGGGTGGTGTTAGGTGATTGGTCTCTATGTGCGTCGCTATACGCCATTCGCTAGGATTTTATTTTTCTATGGTGTGCTTAATTGTCTCTAGCTATTATATTTTGAAGAAGGGTTGGGGAGTGTGTGGATCTGGTTGAACAGTCTCGTGTATATTTTGGTATGTCGAGATATATTATGTGTTTACGGGAGATTCTGTGGCTTCCTCTTTTGTTGTCGTTTTAGAATGAGTTTAGAGTCCTTTTCGTCATACTCCTCCGCATCTTGCAGTCGGGGCTGCTGTTAAATAATTATTCTCATGTTTTGGGCTTGTGTAACCGGTCCCGGTCTTTTTATATTGCCTGTAGAGTTTCTTTCCGTGCATCTGTCCTCTCGTTGGCTTGCGTCTTGGGTACCGATTTTCGAAGGGGGTTTGACTTGATAGATGCTGCCTTGAGGATATTATTGGCTGTTGCATTATAGCTTCTGTGCTGACGACGCATATGACTGATTCTTTCTGGAACTACTTGGGCTGCAAAAGGCATCAATTCTTAACTTCTCCAGTTACGGTAAATCCGTTTTTATGTTTGTTATTTTATTAGATTAGAGGGATAGCTGGTGGCTGCATATATAACCGGGAGTTCCTCGCCACTCGTCTCTGATCACTGGTAAGGTGATGCTGTTGAGTTGGGTTTTGAGCATTGGTTTCTTAGTGGAACAAGCTCATTAGTGCTATTGGGTAATCTGATCGCTGCCGAGGAGGTAGATAGTTCAATGTTTCAGCCTGGTTATTCGGGTCACGTGTGAAAGACCTTCTTTCTTATCAGAGGCAGGTGTGTGTGATCATTGCAAGAGAATCTAAAACTAACTTTATGAACGTTAGTGTGTATTCTTTTTCAACACGTCTCTTCTTTTATGGTTTTGGGCGCAGTTCTTTTCCCGTGGTTTTAATGGCATTTTCATACAGGAAAGGGCGTGCGTATTTGGTGACAGTATCTATTAGATCTGGACTTATGATGATTATGATTAGAGTCACGGTGCAGATATCAGGGTGCGCGATGAGTTGTAGGAGTGTGCACGCTGAGTAGTCTGGATGCGCTCTTGGTTGTGTGTGATGTGACGAGCGGAAACGCTGTTTAAAGATTCTGCTCAAGCATCGTTTTACACTTAGTATAATTTATAACATCCGGAGCTTAAGTAGTATTGAACATATATTTGTATTTGTCGATGGTATCAGTGAAACGGTCTTCCGCACAGCTATTCTCTTTTCGCATTTTTGAGTGTTTGGTCTGTGGCGATTTTGGAGGAGTGCTAGGGAATAGGGATACAAGGATTTTTGATTGAGTACTGTTTCTGCCTCTTTTCTACTTCGAACTATGTTCATTTGCTTCTTTATTTATTAACATGAGGATTTTTCACAACCGCGATTTTTATTAGTTTCAGTGGTATGAAATGACAGTGAATTTCGGATGGACTCGTCTCTTTGTTAGGGATCCTGCAAAAGATATAACCGGTGCTTGGCAGTACATTATGTTTTTATAGCTTGCTGACAAGTATCTTCGAATATTATGAGTGAGGAGTGTTGCTTATTTTGAACTATATTACCTTATTTTATCTTTTGTAGTTTAAGTATGTTTCTGCTCTTATAGTAGTTATTTTTAATTTTATTGATGATGGTATCTATTAGAGACAAATCTGTGTTGGGTTAAATGTTAGACTGGTGTGCTTCTTTTCATACTTTCGAGTTATGGGATTAGGTGAGCGTGGTGTAACGCGATGTACGTGTGTTATTGACTCGTCTGGGGGGAAAGAGTGGTGTTATCACTTTATATTTTTACGGCACCAGAAGATCCTTTTTTAGAGTTTGTCTGCAGGCATTCTTGTAGTTGAGGATTCAGTTTTTTCTATAGATTGTGGTTTGGTGAAGAGCTTCACTCATGTATGCGAGATAAGTTGAAATTTCAACTCAATCCTAACTTGTTTATGTGGTTTTGGTTGGATAATAATGCAAGACTCATACGTAAAGTTTGATTGGCCCCATTATTAACGCATTATAACAACAATTTCAACTCATTGGCAAGCAGATTCAAGTAAAATGTGGGAGGGACAAATTGGTATTGTTTCCTATTGTTAGAAATGGGAAGTGAAGGGTGGGGTATCGGAGTGGGTATTGGTCTTTTTGGAGAATGTTATTGGGGTTACGAAGTCGATTTCAATATGGGATTCGATGAATTGGCAAGGTCTGATTCTTGGAGATTTTCAAGTACTTCAATCTATGCTGGGTTAGATTTTGGGAAACTTGCGCTCTAGTTTGATTTGGATGAATGGGGTGACGTTCTCTGTTCTATACTTTCATATTATGCTCCAACAGACCCACGAGACGCTTAGTGCGTTTGCGTCAGTGTGTTAAAGGGGAGTTCGAAGAGCGTTTTCCCATTCACGCGCAGTTCTCGTCGGAAGTGCAAGAGCATTAAGAGAAGCAGAATGGGGTCATCGTTAATCATAAATGTCATCTCAATTTGATGGAGTGTTTATCCCATTCATGGCTTCTATTTGGTCGTATATATGAATTCGCTGTAGTAAGTTAATGAGCTGATTAAAGGAAACTCGGGGATTGAAAGAGTTCTAAATTAGGTATATAGAAATCAGAAGACTTAATAAAACTTTTGTAGACTATTATGATTTGGTTTGGTTTGGTGAGTTGTTTTCATTTAGTTATTTGGGATTGTTTTGGGGTTATATTTTTGCAATGTGGTGTGTGAAGCCTTGGATCAATCTTTGCTATTTGTTCTCTAGTATATAGATTCTTATAGTGAGGTTTCTCTGATTGTCTTATTTTTTACATCTGGGGTTAGTGTTTTTTGTTACAAATTTCACCTGTTGCTTCTTTCCTCTATATTTTAAACTTGACATATATTTTAACTTGATTATTATCTTTTCTTGTGTTTTTTTGAAACATCTTTTATAAACGGGTCAAGAGTTTAAATATTTAAGGTAATATTATAGTTGGTCACTGGGCGTATATCTAAGGTCGGACATTAAGAGACCGTTTCCTTCTTCGCATAAGTTTGGTGATACCAATTATGGTGAGTATGGGAAGCTCTCGTGTTGGTCTTGGCATGGGTCTTGAGGTGTTTTTTCCAATTTGTATTGGATTGAGTACTAGCTTAGATAGAATGATATTAAGCAGAGGCAAACCCATATTTAGATGGCTTGTTGCATGGCTTTTTTTTGATCGTTTATGACGATTGTTAATCAAATGGGCTGCTTTTGTAACTCTTTGAGATAAGTTGGTAGTGGTTGAGCAGGATACAGATGTTGTGACCTGGTTTGCAGTATTTTGCCCCCTAGAGTTTCAAACGCGGAATTTTATCGTAGAGGAAAGTTCTATTGGGATATGGCGTGTGTTATTAGGCGATTAACTATTTTCGCGGAGGCGTGGGGCAGCTCTGTAATTGTGGCGTTAAGATTGATTTTGTATTTGGCTACTATTTTTTCATTGAGTCTTTCCTGGCGTATAGCAAAATCTTCTCTTGCTTCATTATTAATATGTCATATTTGGTGTACTATATGCTCTAATAACTCCTCCTCTGTTCATACAGGTAAGTTTCTCTCACGGGCCATTTGAATTAGATTGGCGTTCACTGTGGTGTACTTTACAGTTTCTGCACGTTGGGCTCATGTTTTCACATGGCGTCGTAAACACTCACTTCTCAGCGGCTAGCTTGGGCATATTGGCTCCTGCCTGAGCTCCCGCTCTACAGTATTTTTCGGTGGGGATGCTAAGAGCATTATTCGTTGCATCTTCATTTACCTCAGTCTATTTCTTATTGGTCTGTGTGGATGGTAAACGATGCCGAAGCTTGGTCGCTTTTGTGTAAGTTTTGTGAACCTATTTTTGAGCTTGTATGGTGGATAGGGGTATTGGAAGGGTCGCATAAATCGGGGATTTGGGTGTTGTCTAGGGGGTTTCGCCGGCGAGGGGGAAATCTATAAATTGTTGGTGCGGAAATCTTTCTGTTGGTAAGTTTCTTCCAAATGGACGCTGTTGGTTTTCGTCTCTTCGTGATGCATAACACTTAATAATTAGTTTGCTTTAATGTGTTCCTTATTTATGGCAGAGAGTATAAGATCATAGAGGTAATATTTTGCAGGAGACGTTAAGGGATGACAGAATGGAACTTTTGATTGCGGTTCGCCAAGTTTTACGAGATATGGACGCATTCTGCATCAGGTGACTGGAGGGTTTCAACTCCTAAGGACTTTTTTCAAGTGCCTTCTACGGGAGAGGAATGTGCTGCTCAGTTAAGAGTTTTTGGAGGTAGCGTGATCGCAGTTTTGTAATACACTTATCGGGAATGACAATATGTTCTGCTTTGTACATTCTTGTGGAGGGTGCAGGGTATTGGAGTATCGAACTGAGTCGACTGTTTACGTGGGGGCGGGCTTTACGTTGGATTGCCGGTTTCCGTTGAAGGTTAACTGGGTTTGTTGTTCAGGTTTGTTCTGGTCGATGCCAGAATCAGGCTGAGTCCTTTGATAGGAATCTCATTGGGCGTTAGGTAGTAGAGGAATGTAACGGCATAGGTACTTGATGGCCTCTGCTAGGTTCTATGAAGTTAGTATGGTGTTTGACCGTGGGTAGGGTCAGACAGGAAGCTGAACAGATGGGTAATTGTTTGTTGATTTTACCTTACCTTTATTTAAATAAGTTATTTTCATTATAAAAGATTCCTATTCTTCCCATAAAAATTTCTTGACGCTTACAAATTCTTCGTCTCTCCATGGTTAATGAATCATGCATAGCAATAAAGCCAATGGACTTTAACGGTTTAATGTACAGGTATGGGCCTGGAAAGCTCTATATTTATCATAAGGATAGGGGTAATTCCTTCTTCCTTTCCACAGCAGGTCACCAGTCTAGATAGATACTCATCACATCAACACCTGTCCGCACCTGCCAGCCCCGTAGCGGTGGCTGTGGAATGTGGCCTCTGAATCCTCTACCAAATCTTCTTCGTGGGGCCTCACTCCTGTGTACGCACACGGCATCTATAGCTCGCGATAGTCCGAGATTTATTACACCGAAAGTGTCGAACAGACCTTCCCAGTGGCTTAGCCACCGCCGCGTTTTCTGTAGGGCTTTCAGGGTTCCCTAATTGAGCGGCCGGTGAGTAGGTGAGTTTCGGCTCAAATGACGGCGGTCTTTTTTTTCTCTAACAACTGTATTGTTACCTTCATTATTCATTGTTTGGAGGTTAAGTTTTCTGTTGGTGTGAACTGAAACCGGCTATTATTTGCGGAGAAATGTTTAGGACATCCCGGATACGGCCATCAGCCCTTGTTGGCAATCCTTTTCTTTTGTAATGGCTTCTCAACATAATCGATGAACAGAGGATGAAATCCGATATCCTCGCCCCATAGTTCATCCTTCAATCTTTTATATGCCCAGCGAGAAGGTTGAGGGCAAGTCCTTCTAAACTTTTGATAACCATTATCCGCACTTTGCTTTAATCTCATCTGTAAGTTAAAAAGGACAGTCAATAGTATTTATAATTACAACTCATCTTTAATTTCAGGACCTTTTCAAACTTTCTTTTACGTAAGCATAATCCTGAATCACTGTGAAAGTGCCAGACCTAGTCAGATCAACTCGGGGGATTCTACCCACACTAAAATGAATTTATGGAAGATTTAAATGGGCTATCATATGTTATGAAGAACACCTATTTCAGAAAGAAAAAGTAAATAACAATTAATTAAATGAAGAGATGATGAATGGATTGAGGGTAAAATTTGGAAAAAACTGGAAAGTTTGGGATCCCATAAACGTTGTGTTTATGAGTGAGCAAGTAGAAGACAGTAGGATGAGTCAAGGTAGGCTTTTCCAGGTAGTTGCGCTGGAATGCTGAGGACCAACTCCGTAATAGCAAAAAAAACTCGTGCAAAAAAAAAAAGAAAAAAAAAGAATTTATTGTTAAAACTTTTACCATCTCAGTTTTCGTAGTTAAAACTTATCTACTTCGATAACGAAACACTTTGCTATTAAGTGTTGTGGAAAGGATAAATTTTTTTCAAATTGTTTATTTATTTATTTTCAGACCTTGCATTTTAATACTAGATTCTATATCAGGAAGTCCTCGTAGTCGTATTGTTTCTACTCTTAGAGATTACTTAAGGTTTGTACCCTCATTAAAAATTTTTACAGTCTAAATCTTGTCCTTACCTAAATCTTTCATTACTCATCTTTTTAAATTAATTGCATGTTTTAAGAAGTGGGATGCTGGTTAATTAAAGTGTAATTAATCATTTATTCAACACTTAATTTGAATGTAATGGGTTATAGTTGTTGGAGTCTATTAATCATGTATTGCTGTAGCAAATTATAAGATATATTAATTTAATTTCTTTGTTAGCTGTATCGATATTTTCAATTTCTTTACCATGAACATTGAATTTATAATAATTTTTAATATAATAATATAAAGGAATGAAAAATTTCCATGGGGTTTTTTGTTAGTTGCTTTTTAAGTTTCATTCTCTCAACTTCCTAGGAATTTACCAGTTTTTGTCCATGTTTTATAATGGTGAAGATACTTTAGGGTCTATGGACAAGTTTTAAACAGATTATAAGAACATGTTAAGCTTAGCAGATAGGCATTTCATAGGATAAAGAATAGGTGCTGTTTTTCAGTTGCTCTAAAGATGACAACATTGCCTTTGGGAAATTATTTATAAGTGTTAAAGAGATATGAGACCTTTGCGGATGTCGTAATTATAATTACTTTTTAGCTGAAATTTGCATATTTTCTGGCTGAAGCATTAAGTGAGTAAGGAAGACGATCCAATCATAGTCATAGCTGGAAAGATAAGATAAATAAATATAATAATTTTTTTTCTGAACCTCCATGGATTTCAAGATGTAGGTGGGTGAATAGCCAAAAGAAGAATAGTTGAGAGCATGATAAGTGAAAGCATCCTTATTAGTAATGAGATTATAATAATAATATATTAATAATATAATATATATAATAATATAAAATAAATTATAATAGGTTTAAACAGTTCATAAAGGTTATAGATCCATATAAAAATTAGATTACTTGTAGAAAATTGACATGTGTTTTGAAGGAAAAATTAAAACTGTAGGTTCATCTTGGAATAATTTTCAGAAGATGAAGAGAAGGAAGTTTTTTCCGTTAAGTTTGAAACGCCAATTTTAAATTTCGATATTTTGTGAAACTTTATCTTTCAATGTACATTTATACAAAAAAATAAATAATAATAATAAAAAAAAGTTAAGTAATTTTTGGCCATGACAGGTAAGCGGGTTCTTAGTGTTTTTTAAGACAAAATAAAGTTGATGAATGGCTTTAAAAAAAAGTCAATTCATCAAAGAGTGATCAAACACTAGAAAACAATTTAATAATTAAATTTTCATTTTACAATTTTAAAACCTATCATGATTATAATCATTCATGCATAAAATTTAATACTACAGATTTACAATTATAAAATTTTAACAATGATAATTTATTATATAACATTTCAGTGAGTATAAGGGTGGGTATAAGTTGCGGATTTACGATTTCGAAGAGTAGCAGAAAAAAGGAGCGTTTGTCGGGTTCTGGGAAGCTCATAAAGGATTTGATTCATCTGTTCCTCAAAATTCATTTCAAAAAGACGGTCAGCTTCATCAAACAAGCTATTAGTTATCATTTTACGATGGTTGAGAAATTGTAAGATAAATGATAATATAATTAATTAATATAATAATAATATAATTATTATATTGTTGGGGAAGAATTTGCCTGTATTCTGGTGTGTGGAGGCTAAGGAGGTGATAGTTTGGTTGCTGTTAATTATTTTTGAGAATGAATCGGTGGAGAGGTCGTGATGCGTAAACGTTCTTCTTTCGGAACGTATGAATCGTTGGTATGGATGTAGAGGATATGTTTGAGAGAAAGGAGGAGGTGTGGATGTTTTAGAAAGGCAAATTTGATTTGTCGTGTGACTGAAAGAGAAAGGAAGTGATTGAGAGTTCGACCAAAGGTGAAAAGGTGATTAGAAGAATGCAGAGGAAGAGAGGATATTTTGAGCTAGGAGACAGATATATAGAACATGTGACTTTGATTGTGTGGTCTAGATTATGGTTAAATTTAAGTTTGAAAGGTAAGGTCAATGTATGTTTGGTTGTGTTTGCTGGTTTAAGAGGATTTTTGGGATATTGAATGATGTTTGATGGGGTGAAGGAGCTAGATGATATTTTGGGATGATGGTGGAGGTGTAAAAGGATGGTATAAGGTGGTTTGGGGTGGAGGGGAAATGTTGTTGTAGATGTCATTATGATTTCTGTGAGAGGAGGTATGTGTGTGTAATTTTTAAAAAGTTGTTGGTGGTGTAGTGAGATGGTGAAGTGAAAGTTATTGTTTAGTGTGGGAAGAAGGATGTTTGAAGTAGTGTTGATGTTAATCAGTTTGGGTTTAGATGGATTTGGATATTATGGTTGTTCTATGTAATTAAGTTTAGTGGGGCTTGATGGAGAGGAGTGTACGAAGGATGGTACATTAAGAGTGAGAGTTTAAGTGGCAAGATAATATAGGTTAAGTTGTAGAGGTGTAGTAAAGGTTGAATGTGAACAGTTGATACTGAGCAATTGGGGGATGAGGAAGAATGTTATAGTGAGGAATTGTGGATGTGCAGTGGAGTAGAATGTTAAGAGTGATGGTGGAATGAAGAGGTTTGAGGAGTTGAAAGTAAAAAGAAGCGTGGTGAATGTACTAAAAAGTTTCAAAAGAAGATGCTTGGAATTATTAGGGGGAAAAAGATCTAAGGTGTATACTGGGACAGAGGTAATGACATTGGAAGGAGGAATGATGGGGATTCCAGGGAGGAGCTTCTGGAGGAGGCGAAAGTTAAGATGAGAATAAGGGGATCTGCTTAATAGAATGGGAAGGTTCTTTCCCAGAACCGTAGGTTGAGAGAGTGTGAGAATTGAGAATCTGAATATTACAGTATAGAGTGGTGTGATGTGAGTGGGTTTTGATGGGCAGAAGGAATAGGTATTTTGGGGATGGGTTTTAGTAGAGGGTATGGTAGAGTGAAAGTTAAGAAATGGTATTTCGGTATGATGATTTGGTGAATGATAGAAGGAGGAGATGGTGATTGATTGATTTGAAAGTTGTGTAATGTGTTATAGAGGGTTAGTTAAGGGATTGGAGGAGGGTATAGTACTTATAGGGTAAGGGAAGGGGATGTAGAAATTATGGAATAATTACTGATGTTGTAGGGAGTATATCTGGTATTTTGGTGAAGAGTGGTCGAGTGACTGAGGATGATTGGTGAGGGTGGTTTGGAGTGGTAGGAGGTGTGTTGGAATTTTACATTAAACAAATGATTGAGAGGGGGAGAAATTGTTTTTAGGTTTATGGATTTGAAGGCGTATGATGAGTAATAGGGAATGAGGGAGAAGGAGAATAAATATGGTGTTGGTGGTAGGCTTTGTGGATAAAGTGATGTATGAGATAGTGCGTGTAATAATGGTGTCATGGTGTTGGTTTAGGATTATAGCGGAGTAAGACGGGTTGTTATGTTCTTGGTTTTCTTTGTAATGGATGGGGTTGAGTTGAGGTGGGATGGGAGGAAAAGGTGTTAGAATGGTGAGAGGAGATGGGGTGCCCTATTATGTGCGGATTATTTGGTTTGTGTGGGAGTTGAGAGGTTTGAGAGGTTGGTGGGATTTGCGGGTTGTTAAAGGAGGGGTTTAAGTAAGTAGATAAGAGTAGTTATGGTTGTGAGTGAGAAGTCCTCAGAGTGAGTTATGTTAGATATGAGGAAGTGGGAAGTGTTGGTTTAATTTTGGATTATGTGTTGGACAGAAGGGAAGATAGCGTGTAGTAGGAAGTTGTGTGGAGGAGGGGTGGTGGATTAATGTTTGGTGAATGTAGGGACTATTGAGTGCGCGCTGAGTTAATGAGTTTGTTATGTGGTTTTGTATGTATGAGATATGGTTGGATAAGAGTTATAAAGTTCATGTTAGATGAATCTTAGGGGATACTAGGTTGTGAGAATTATAAGTGAGGGAAGTTATTAGAAGTGTGGTGTGAGTGGTAAATGGAGATATGGTATGTTGAATGGTTTGGTAGTGGGTAATGAAAGTGGTTTGGTAGCGATGTTGTGGAGTAGTGTGTTGGAGAACGGCTGGGGACGAGAGAAGTGATTGAGTAGGTGAACGAATGTCTGAGGGAGAAATTGAGTTGGAGGGAGATGAAGGTGGATGATGAGAGAATGGCGGGTTTTGTATGGGGATGGTTGTGTTGGCCAGGATGACCTTAATTGAGATTTCATAGTGGGGTCGTGGGTTATGATGATTAGGGTGGATTTTTGTTGTGAGAGCTTATATTATGTAAGAGGGGGGTAGGTGGGCTTTCTTTGTCGACGTTTTAAGGGGGGGGTTTGTTCTCTACTGCTTTTTCGAAGCTTGTAAGTTCATCTTGGGGAAAGAGGAAGTGAGAAGAAGAGAAGATTATTATTATATATATTATATATATTATTAATTTATATATATATATTTTGAGTTATAAATTTTTATTATATTATATATTATATTATATATAATTTATATTATATAATTATTATTTTATAGATTATTTTTCAGAAGAAATTCATGTATTTTTGTTTTGAAAACTTCTTAATTTTTTAGACCATCTGGATATTTTTTTTTCGTGACAGTAGGTTTCAGCGTTAGTTACTGGATATATTTTTATTAGATTTGTTTGCTCTTATATTCATATCTTGATGACTTGACTTAAAAATTTGATCGGGTTCCCGTACTGTTCAAGTTTTTTGGTTCTTTCTTTTGTTATATGTCTAGTTTTAAGTGTATAAGCTGTGGTTGATGAGCGACTTTTCTTTTTCTTCATTTTGTGTGAAGGGTTGTTTTTCTATTTTTCTATTTTCATATTTGGCCTATGACATTAATTATATCATAAAAAATAATGATTCTATTTAATATTTAATTCTGCTTTTTATTCTATTTGCCTTGTTTAATTTCCGATTTATCGTGATTGGATAGATTTCCGATGGGGTCTATTGTATAATTCATTTTTAAAACTCATTCTAAAATTCTTCTAAATCCTAATTTCATTATTCGGGTTTTCTCGTTCTGTTGACATATTACTCTTGGTTAATAAAAAAAACTGTTTAAATGAAAACGGTTGCTAGGGGGCCTCAAAGATGGAGTTTGTTAGACTGGGACCTTTTTTTAGTTATCTATAAGGTTCATCAGCTTTATGTACTTGTTTATTCGGGGGACTGGTTTATGCTTTTGGACAGGGTGGTAAGAATGTTTATTTTGCTGTATTTCCAGTTCTTGATCATATATTTTGCGGGCGATGTTGGTATTTATCTGTTTTCTATGGTAACCGGCGTTTAGAGGGAATTAATCGGTACAATTGAGCTCGTGACAGGGGGCTGTGTTGCGCGAGTTTGTGTAGATTTGGTAACGGTAGTTTGCTGGGTGCCTTTTTTCGCTACTTGTTCTGTGGATTTTTCCATCTTTCTGTGTTTCCTGTGAATTTAATCTCCCTTACGTCTGTGCTCGTTTGCGTAATTTGCGCTAGCGGAGAATTTTGGGTGAGTTAAGGGTATGGTGGTGGTGGTGACAATTATTATTATTAATATATATATTATATTATATTTATATTATATAAGTATTATTATTATATTATTATTTATTAATATAATATTATTAATTATATATAATATATTATTTATATATTAATATATATATAGGGTGGATTAAAAAACGTGTTCGTTTTTTTTAAAAAAGTTTTTTTTAAAAAAAATCAAGGCAAAATGTTTTGTTTTTTTTGTTTTAAATTATTTTTTTCATGTATTATCTTTTTAAGATTTAACTTAATACGTAACAATTATGTAAAAAGAGGTATGCATTAGTAGAGTTTAGGTTAGTGTAAAATGAGGATTAGTTTGAGTGTATATGTGAGAAGGCGTATGAAGAAGTGTATGAGATGGTTTAGTCCATTGGAGGATGGATGAGTCGGTTATTGAAGAGGATGTTGTGTTGAGTGATGGGCTGGGAGACAGGAAGAGTGGAAAGAGTCTAAAGGCGGGCAAGAAAGGTGTAGAGGAGTGTGGCGTTGCTTTGTGAGTGAGATGACGTAACATTGAGAGATCATAGTGAAGGGTTCGTACGTTTGTGAGCCATAGTGATTTTTTTTTATATCAGCTCATTAGGGTATGAGGGGATGGTAAGGGAGGGTTGATTTATGATTTTCTACTAATTTTCTGTGGAATGATCTAAAAGAAAGAAAAGAAAAAAGAAGAAAGAAGAGAAGAGAGAAAAACAAAATAAAAAAGAAGGGAAGTAAAGAACATAGGGTGGGAGGGGGGAAATTAAATTGCTTTTATATAAAAAATATAAAGAAAAAAAAAGAAAAGAAAAAGAAAGGAAGATAATAAAAATATTAGTTTATTTTTTTTTCGCTGATACATTCATTTTGGTTCATGATATGTTGATTTTCCATTTTTAAATCCTTTGTGCAGTTAATTTGTTATTTTCTAATTTTGGAAATAAGTTTTAAAAGGGCGTATAAGTTTAGATTTCATATATTAAATAAAAATTTATCTACTATAATTTACGAACACTTGCTACTCACTACAAGATTTAATTTTGTGAAATTGAATTACGAAATTTATGTATGTGAATTAGTTATAAAATTAGCGTAAAAAGAAGGTGAACTGCGATGACAATATGAAGTGTGATTATGTATTATGATAGGGTTTATTAGCATGAAGGTGTTAATTAACTGAATAGTTGAGATATTTTTGTTAATTTTTAAAGATTTTGTATAATAGAATATTTGTGGTTTTTTGGTACTAATTTTCTATGTTTAAAAATATATATTTGTGAAAATAATAGGTGAAATTTATAATAAGTACCAGTATGAAAATTTTTCTGAGATATTTTGTGGTGGAACAAAGTCTTGGAATTTAGATGAATGATTGTGGCGAAGAAAACGAAATCTGGAGATTTCTTATCAATCGGTTTGATGACAAATTTCTTATCGTTTTACTTATGGCTAAAAAAAAAATAAATATAGTTTTGAAGATTTGACATTTTTCCTTTAACTATGATATATTTGCTTTTAAATATTGCACATATATACATCAAATCCAATGGTGTTATATTAATATGTAATGCTGCCGATATATTATTATTTGATAAGAAAGGAAAACCTAAAAAGCACAAGGTCTACCAAATGTGTCATAAATAAGTTAAATACCATTTACTTTTTTAAATGTAATGTTATTAATGAGATTAAAGTCTTTCGTCCATCTGATTTTTGATGAAAGCTATATTAACCTATAGATATAATTTAGTTTGTTGAATATTTTGAGTCATTTTTGGGTTTGATATTTGGGTGTTGCCTTTTG
>JABUQX010004622.1:27500-41891 GCA_015478945.1 Trachelipus rathkii
ATTAATATATGAATTATATATATATAAATATATATATATATAATATATATATATTATATATATAAATATATATATATATATTTTATATATATATATATATATATAGATATATATAAATATATAATATATAATATATATATATATAATATAATATATAATAATATATAATATATATATTATATAATATATAAATATATATATATATATATATTATATATATATATATAATATATATATATATATATATATATTTATATATATATATATATATATATATATAATATATATAAACAGTAGAGGAGAAAATATATATATATATATAATATATAATATATATATATAATATATATATATATATATGTATGTATTTTGATTTAATGATCACATCTTAAACAAAGTTATCCGCTTCCCTTTATATTTTTTAGTAAAAAATCTCCATGAAAAGATGAATGTTTGCATTAGTATCCTATGACAATGATGATTACATTTTCTTGTGTTGCGTCCAACTAGACTAGATTTTGGTGCTCTAATAGAATTGTTTTGATTCTTTAATTTTCATATTTTATAGAATATTGTGTATAACGTCTAGGCAGTGCTCAACAGTGACAACAGTTTTGTAGCGTTTGAGTACTAAGCTTAAGTCGCAGAAACGTAATTTCACTCCCCTTGCGCGAAAAGCCTTACGTACTTTATTTAGAAATAAAAGTTGGGAGGACCATCTATAAGACAGGGCACCTCACATTTGTTGTTAAAAACTTGGTTTACTTATTCTTAATAAGGATGTTAAAAAAGAAGCACTTTGAGTTTGAGTAGTATCGATAGAATGAAAGAACCAATGGACCATCTCAAGCATTGTTATTTTTGCCTCACTAACATAGCAGGTATTGGATCAATGTCAAAGCATGCTGCAATTATCTAATTTGCGGTCAGCTATGAGACTGTCATACATACTTGATTAGCTTCCTGTCCCTAATTCACCAAGCGTCTTGCAACTTTGATGAAGAAGAACGTTAACGACTAATTTTCAACCTGATTTGAAGATTTACAGTCTACACAGCAGATCGACAATAATCCATTGTTTGAAACATCAGGATGTTCAACAGAGGCACATCTCATTTCACACGGCAAGCTTAATTGATTCATTCGAGGCTTAAATTTATCAAAATCCAGTTCAGAACTTTTAGCATCCCGATTAAAAGCGATGGAATTGTACTAGAAAAAGATTGAGGGATCGCTATTTCCGAAATCTTGCATAGACTAAACAATTTTTTTGCTGTAGTAGGGAATTTAGTGTATTTTTCAGATACTACAGGTTTGTTTGATGCTTTAGGTCAGAACCGTAATCCAAGCAATTGTGCCTATTCGCGAACTCGTTCTAAAAATAAAAAGTTAAAAGCGTTTTCTCCAGTAGTGAGAACAATTATCCATTTACTTCATATACTTAGACCGTTAAAATGAAGTTATCAATACGAAAAATTTGCGAGATGGTCTAAAACATTACCATTATAGTGACCAACCTGCGCAGGTATTGAGATTTAAATATAGCTCTTTTACTAGGTTTTGCTTAGGTTATGCAAAATACTGCTGTTGTTTATTGAATGGATACCATTCACGAGAATTCATTATACAGAAGGAAGGCTATCTCGTCTAGCCTAACTCTTGGGAGTAAAAACGCTTCCAAAATTGGACCACTGGTTGCATCCATAAAAACATAAACTTATCAATATTGTATATTAAATTCATTTAATAAGAATTTGTAAAAAACTATGGACCAAGAATGGAACAAGGATTTCCGTATTTTGCAAGCAAATTTAATAATATATTTGTGGCCTGCAAATTAGAGAAGTAATGAAACATGGTAATTTTGATAATATGTTAAATGAAGTGGAACAAGGAACTTGGAAAGATTAAGGGATGTTAAAAATTTTCTTCAAAATAATAGATCTGAAAAATTACAAAGACATTGTAAATGAACTACTGAATAAATACAAGGAGATGGGATCTAACATTTCCTTAAAGATTAACTTCCTTGATTCACATTCCCAAAACTTTCCAGAAAATCTTAGTGATTGAAGTGATGAACATGGAGAACTATTCCACAAGGAAATTGCTACCTTGAGAAGCAGATACACAGGTAAATGGAAACGATTTCCTTCGGATTACATTTATCAATTATAAGGATGTTCCAGGAAAAAAAATCGCCGTAAATCATCAGCTATAACATGTTGAGGTAAGATATAATTTGATTAATAAGAATAGCAAAAGGAATATATTTGCACATTTTTGTACGTGTCGTCCAACAAATCCTCTTAGCCAAAGAACTATGAGTGATAGAAAAACTTCAAGGTCATTTTAATGTCTTCTCAAATTTTAGACAAAAAACACTATTTCATCTATGTCACAAAAAAAAAAGAAAAAAAGAAAAAAAAGAAAACCGTTTATTTTTATTTATCAGTGAAATCAAAGCTTTGTAATAGACTCTATCGAAGGCCTTCGATAAGTATAGTAGCAGAGCAAAACTTTCCCTGAAATGCCGAAGAGGAAAGGACCAAGAATCGGAGAGAAGAGAAAAAAG
This sequence comes from Trachelipus rathkii, assembly GCA_015478945.1. Taxonomy (NCBI): domain Eukaryota; kingdom Metazoa; phylum Arthropoda; class Malacostraca; order Isopoda; family Trachelipodidae; genus Trachelipus; species Trachelipus rathkii. The sequence continues at coordinate 30,076 of JABUQX010004622.1, forward strand.
ATAGCCAATAGAACGTTCTTAAAAATAAAAAATATAAATAGGAATGGCGAAAAGAGATGAAATTTGATGAATTAAGATGTTTCCAAATATTCCTGCTGAGGATAGATTCGAAAACTTTGGAACGGACGGAGGTTAATGTTATAGGGACGCTGCCTTTAGGAATTACCGTCATCTTTAAAGTTCAGAGACTCATGTAGCTTAAATTTCATTCTGAAATCGTGCCAAATCTATTCTTCGTGCAACTAAAAACTCTTTTCTCCATAGAAAATGCAATAATCTTTCTTGTTCCTCTTCTTCGCGGTCTTTCTCACATATTGCAAATGTGGTCTACCTTAATTATGCTTTTTCTGCTTTCTCTTCTCTATTATTTCCCGATAGCACAACTGCCGTTATGACTTCTGCTAAAACTGAACTCTTCCCTCAAGCCTTTGCTACCACTCCACTTCAGACGATTCCGGCTCTATTCCTACTCCTTCACTCCCTCCAACTCATTTTTATGCCTAATAATGTAATTTCTCCAAAAGATAGTTCCTGTGTTCTTAACAGGAAGAATGTGTACCGTTTTGATGGTATTCCTCCTGCGGTGCTCAAAACTTGTGTTTCTGAGCTTTCACCCTGACTGTGTAAGCTATTCCTTCTCTGCCTTTCAACTTGAACCTTCCCTTCCTTTCCTGCTGGAAACATTCACTCATTCACCCTCAACCGATAAAAGGGGACCCCTTTAACCCTCAAACTATTGTCCTATAGCTTTAACTTCAGTTCTTTCTAAGGTTCTCGAATCTATCCTTAACGGGAAGATTTGAAACCATCTCATTTCTTCTAATCTTATCTTTGATCGCTAGTATTTCTTTCGTATCTAAAGCTCTATTAGTGATTTTCTTTCTCTTCTTTCTGATTCTTGGTCTTCTGCCCTTCCTCATTTCGGCGAATCTTTTCCTGTGGCTGTGGACAATTTGAAAACTTTCGATAGAGTCTGGCACAAAGCTTTGATTTCTACTCTTCGCTCTTTCGGTATCTAGCCTTCTCGCTGCGACTTCTCTGATTTCTCTTCCGGCCCATCTATAACAGCTCTTGAAGACGGCCACCGTTCATCTTTAAATCTATAAATAGTGGAGTTCCTTAGGATTCTATTTTGTTCTCAACTCCTTGTTTTCTCTTCATTAATGATTTTCTCTCTATTATTTCATCCCCTATCCACTCCTATGGCGACGACTCCACCCTTCATTACTCCCTTCATTTTAATAGACGTTCCTCCCACCAACAATTAGCTCAGGCAAGGAGAGCGACCTTGGAGTGACTAGCCTCTGATCTTTCTGGAATTTCTAATTTTGGCATTGAGAATGAGGTTATTTTCAATGCATCAAAAGCACAATTCATCTATCTTTCAACTTGACATAATCTTCCACATAGCTACAATATCTTCGAAAACACACAACTCAAACCTTTGTCTATCACCAATATTCTTGGTGTTTCTTTTTCTTGTTCCCTTAATTGGAGGGATCACATTACTTCTTTTTCTAAACAAGTCTCTAAGAGGTTGAGTGTCCTAAGGCTTCATCAGAATTTCTTCACTTTACCCGTGTTACCTTCTCCTTATAAGGGTGGGTGTCTTTCGTCCTTGTATGGTGTATTATTTACACATCTGGAGTGGTTCCACCCACACAGCACTTCTTGAAAAAGTGGAGTCTAAGGTCTTTCGTCTTATCAAATCCCCTGATCTCCCAAACTCTCTCCAGTCCCTTTCTACCCGTCGATTTTTTGCATCACTCTTTATTCAAAAACTTCTACTATGAACACTGTTCTTATGAACTCTTTAATCGCATACTTCCTCCATTGAGAAGTGTTCGTGATAAACTCCTTTCTACAGTCTAATAATTCCTCTTTCCAACTCTTTGATCTCAGGCTTAACTGATATGCTCAATCTTACATGTGCTTCCCTGGTAAAGTCTGAAACACACTCTCATTATCTATTTTCCTCAAATTCCTTCAACTTACACACTTTCCAAAATGCAGCAGCTTATCGGGGCATGTCGGCCTTTAAATTGGATCTTCTTCAGGAACTCCCCAAACTTTGGTGGAATTTGGTAACTATTGGTTTTTGCCCACCACAACAGATATAAAAATAAAATATATCACCAGATATAAGGAATGAAATGTCACTTAAATAACACAGGCCTGCATTTTTTCACTTTTGAAAAATTGTTTTTAGTTTGACTGTTGGACTTTATGTTTTTTGATGTGCTGAATCCAAATATGACAGTAGTTTTTCTCTACCACGTAAGGATTTTTCACAAAACGCAATGACGTCATGAAGGAAAAACAGTAAATACTTGTCAATAATGGTTAATTAAAAGTGTTTTAAATTGAAACACATTTATTTAAATTGGAAAGTGAATTGGTATATAAGGTGAAAAATATGTGTAAAACAAATATATGAAAATGAAACTTACAAATTAATAGCAGGGCGCAAATTTAAAGTCGACCTTACTCAGCTGCATATTAGCGTTTTCGCTGATTTTGAAAGCCTCTTTTCTGACTTTTCCTTTTATATGTTGCTACTTCAGTTTCTCGAAGCAAACCCCAGCAGTAGTCCGCTAGCATACTAGTATTCCAGCAACCCTGGTACCTCCTCTCCATTTCTTTCACATCTTGGTGGGAGCGCTCGCCTTGCTCTTCGCTAACAGCTCCTAGATTTTCTGGAAAGTAGTCCAAATGAGAATGAAGAAAGTGCAGCTTAAGGCTCATCGAACACCCCAGTTCTCTCAAATTTTGTAGCATATCTTCGACGATTGTCTTGAAATTTGTGTCTTTATTGTTTCCAAGAAACTTACTTACTACTTCCTTGAATGACAGCCATGCAACTTTTTCTTTAACATCCATTTTCGTTTCAAACTGTGGGTCTTTCATTAGTTTTCGAATATCAGGACCGACAAATACTCCCTCTTTAATTTTTGCATCGGATAATGCAGGGAATTTCCCTTAAGTATTTGAAACATTCCCCTTCCTTAGAGAGAGCTTTTGTAAACTGCTTCATTATGCCAAGTTTGATGTGAAGTGGAGCAGGAGTACGTTCTTTGGGTCCACAAGGTTTTCTTTCAGGACGTTCTTTATTCCAATTTCAAACCCAGATCTCCTCTTCCACTCCTTTTGTATCCAATGCTGGGCTTTGTTTCGAATGTCCCACTCACACAAGAAACAAGGGTATTTGGTGTACCCGCCTTGCTGTCCTAGAAGCATGGAAATCACTTTCAAATCTCCACATATAGTCCACTCATGGTCCTTGTATTTTAACTTTGACAAAATCATACTCAGATTCTCGTAACGTTCTTTCAAATAAACAGAATGAGCAACTGGTACTGAGGCAAACTTATTGCCATTATGAAGGAGGACCACCTTTAGACTTTGTTTGGACAAATCAATAAACAACCTCCACTCCTTTACATCATAGTTTACATTGAACATACTTAACAGCCCAGTGATATCATTGCAGAATATTAGTTCATCTTCTTGAGAAAAGTATTGAAGAAAATCTCTTTCTCTTTTTCTATACCATGAAAATGATGTACCTGGTGCTAATAAATTTTTCCCTTCAACCTTGAGCCTAACAATTCGGCTGACTCCTTCGGTAGATCTAAATCCCTCACAAGATCATTTAATTCTGGCTGTGTAAACAATTGAGGTTCGTTGTTATAACCACTAAACTCTTCACCAGAACTGCTCCCTTCAGTGTTAGTATCAAAAGATGTCGTAAAATCTTCTAACGAACTTGGTGGAGTTGGTACAGGGACATCAGGACCATGATCAACAGGACGCATTGCGGATGGAAGATTTGGATACGAAATTACTTTTTTGTTTTTCAAGTTATAACCCCAACATTGTCTATATATATATAGTATATATAATATATATATATATATAATATAATATATATATATATTATATATTATAATATTATAATAATAGATATATATATATATATATAATATATACTATATATATAATATATATATTATATATATATATATATATATATATATATATATATATATGACAGTCTTGACCTTCTTGTTTAATATTTGTGGGTAACATTTACTACCAAACAGTGTAAACACAGCCTTGTAAAGACAGCAAGAGAAAATAACTAAGAAAATGATTACACGTGATTTGTGAAAAAACCTTACGTGATGGAGGGAAATGGATGTTATTTTCGAATTCAGCACACCAAAATACATGGAAATAAGATAATTTCATAGAAAAAATTTTTCCATTGCAGGCCTGTGTAATTGATAAATGCTAAGGAAAATTTCCAGTAGAATCCAGCCAATACCGGATCCTGGCATCCGGTACATCTTTAATATTATATATATATATATATATATATATATATATATATATATAGTATATATATATATATATAAGATATATATATATATATATATATTATATATTACATACTTCTATAATTTCATATATCATATATATATTGTCTTCTTTAATCCATATTTTTTTCTTACATTCACATCGTATGGTTTATCATTTAGACTTAATTACATTTTAAATTTCTTGTTTTTTTTTTGCATACATATGCTTTACGTTCTAAAATTTATTCAGTCGATGATTGATCATGCATGTAAAAATTGATCTCCAAATGAATCTTAAAAGCAAACAAAATGTTGTAAATTCCATAAAGAGAAAAAATTAGCAAATATATATATAAATATAATATATATAATATATATTAATATATATACATATCTATATTAAATAATATAATATTCTTATAATATAATATATAATATAATCTTACTATATATATATATATAATATATATATAATACATAATATATATATAATATTATATATTAATATATAATATATATATATATATATATATATATATATATATAATAATAATATTATATATATATAATATATATATAAATAAAATATATATATATATTATATATATATATATATATATATATAATATATATATATATATTATAAATATATATATGTATTATATATATATATATATATATATATATATATATAATATATATATATATATATATATATAATATATATATAATATATATATAACTAAAATATATAGTATATATAATATAAACACGTCTCGAAAATCTCGAATCTTCTAACTTCGATATTCTGTGGCTTAAAATCATTTTTCCTTCTACTAAAATAATCTTGTGTTTCTGCTCCTCTTCTCCTAACAGAACAGATTTTAACGCCCTTTTTGAATATATTATTACCTCTCACGAGTCTTTTATATTTTTTCACAAAAATACTAAAATCTTCTATTTAGGGGATTTCAATTTACGCAATACTGAATGGTTGGGACTTGGGATCCTCTCATATTGATTCAGGGGGCGAGGAAGCTGAATCAATCATCAATCTTAACGATTTGAAGCAACTAATTAATGAACCTTGACACATTCGGATCATCCCAACCACCTTAACACACTTGACCTATGTTTCACAACTAGTCCTTCTCTCTATAAATACACCACCTTCACTCAATTGATAAATCTGACAACAACCTTATATCTCTTAATTTTAATTCTTTCTCTCCAACAGCTCCATCCTACCCTATGCGTTTTTTTGGCACTTTAATAGAGCCGGTTGCTGGCTTTACGTTGCTTCTACGCTAACTGCAATTGGATTGACTGCTTTGACTCGGAAGACAATTCAGCTTCTGCCGATAAGGTTACAGCTGCAATCATTTATGGGAAAAGTAAATTCATCCCTTCTTCAACTAAATCTTTCTCACCTCAAAACTCATGGTTTGTCGTGCTTGTTCTCTGGCCATACAGGCTAGGGACAGTGTGTATAGGGAGTCGAAAATTCTCGTTCTCTCATCCACTCTCGCTAATTTCATTCAGCTAGAAATCGGTGTAGGGATACTCTTCGACGAGCAGAGCGGACTTTCATCAAACGAAAATGAGCTCACCTCATTGGTTCTCTTACTGACAAATTTTTTTTTGGCCTCTTGCCAAAAATATCTCTAATAACTTCTGTAATTCTACCTTTCCTCCCCTTATTCATTCTGATGCTTCTGTTGCTAATATTCCAAAATGAAAATTTCAATCTCTTTAGCTTCCTATTTTCCTCTAACTCAACCCTGGAGGATTCTGGCATTCCCCTTCCTCTTCCTCCTCTCAGGTGTCCTATGCCTTTGTTTGTAATTACATTTGATCAGGTGCATGAGCTCCTGAAATCTATGAACGTTAAGATGGATGGTGGCAGGGATGGTATTCCTCCCCGAGTATTATGGAGGTCTTTCATTGCTGACCCCGCCCCTCGTTCAACTATATTCTCTATGTCTCAATACTAGCACTTTCCCTGTGTTGGAAGCACGCATATGTTCAACCTATTCAGAAAGAAAGTTGCCGCTCTGATCCTTTTAACTATTCCCCTATATTTCTCACTTGTAATCTTTGAAACCCTTCTCAACTCTCATTTCATAGATCATCCGGAATCTCATTCACTTCTTTCCGATCGCCAGTACGCTTATTGGTGCTAGATGTCTTACTTTCGAATATTTACTTCCTATCTAACGGATTTATGTTTTCACCCTAAAACTACGGGAGACTGTGTGTGGCGCTTAACATATCCAAAGCTTTTACCGGGTATGGCACGTATCATTACTTCCATACTCCCTCCTTTGGTTTCCTCTTCTCTTGGCTATTTATGCCTAGCTTTCTTCAAATCACTCAACATGGCCGTTTGTGAGGAGCGACTTCCTCCTTATTATGTCAATAGTGGTTTCCTCAGGGTTCAGCTTATCTTCCTACTTTTATTCCTATTTTTCAGAATGATCTTCTCACGTGCACATCTAACTCTATCCACTCATATGCCGATGACTCGACCCTTCATTCTTTAACTCATTTCAAATTTGTTCCCTCTTTTATTTCTAGAATTGCCTCTCGTCTTAATTTTCCAATTGAATTCTCGCTAAACTGGATAGAATTCAATCTTTAAAAAAACCAACCTTCTACAAATCTCCCGTTCCCTAAAAGACACCTTCAAATTTCCTATCTCTTTCGATGGTTCTCTTGTCTCTCCTTTTGATAATATAAACATCCTTGGCATTAACATAAACAAAAAAGTGCCTTGGAAACCTTATATTACAACAGTTGCTAGGACAGCTACAAAGAAATGGGAATTCTTTTAGCACTTTTTTGTCTCTTCTCAGTTACTCTAGCTATAAAAGGTCCTCATCCGCCTTGTATGGACTACTTGCTCTCATATTTCTGCAGTTGCTCTATTTCTTCCTGCTTTTGAAAAGGTCTAATACAGGGTCAAAAGCAGGGCTTATAAACAGTTCTTATTTCCCAGTTCACTTGACTTTCTATCTTTACGGCTCGATATGGTGCTTTATCTTCTTTTCTATAGGTACCTCAGCGTCAAATGCTCAAGGGAACAAACTCACTCCTCCACCACATTTACGACAACCTCCTATCACAAGGTGCTGTGTCTGCACATGAGTTTGTGTTGATATTAAAAACTCCCAGGCTTGTTCACTTGCGTGACTTTCCTTCGTCCGCCTTTTTCTTTTCTGATGAATCTTTCCATCTGCTCGTTTCCTGCCTAAATTTAATTTGCCTTTTCAAGTATAGAATCTACTTGAGGAGGCTTTGTCTTTTCTAATATGCACTTTTGAGCTCATATCCTTTTTTCCATCAATGTGCCCTATTTGTTATCTTTCTCTAACAAAAATTAAAGCTGATCAATTCACAGAAGGACAGTTATCTTTATCTTTCATATTAACAAAATCTCGAATACATTTCTTGTAATATTTACATTTTTCACATACAACGCCCATTGATCATTTGTCTAACCTTTGCATTTTCCTTTTCAAGACTTACATGCGAAGATTGATTTTTTCCTCAATAAGGGAAAGTCTTTAAAAAATTAAGAATTTTTAATTAAGCCAGACACTTCATGCCAATTCAGAGCCAAATATAAATGTGATGCCAATCATGCAGCCTTAATTCAGTGAGTAGACGCCTGTTTTACCACTCCTCTATTATCCAGAGACCCTCAAACTATCTCCGCCACTCTTTTGCTGTGACTATTTATTATACTTGTAAATGTTCTTTTGAAATTTTCACCCACATGCTTTCTCTTCCTCACGAGACTTTTTTTTTTATCCAGGAAATTTTAATTCTTTTTTTACTGGTTTTGACATAAAATATTAAAACTCCTTGAATTAAGTAACTACCGTACAATTTAGATTAGAAGGTCGTATTGTGATTTTTATCGCCTTATTGTTCTCCAGACTAAATATAATATTATATATATATATATATATATATATATATAATATATATAATAATATATAATTAATATATATATATATATTATATAATATATATATATATATATAATATATATTATGTTGATCCTAGCATCAGGATGCGTAATACTCCATTTGAAATTTACTTTTTATTTGCAACAGATAGAAATATACGAACAGTTTCTAAAAAAAAAAAAAAAAAAATAACCCAAAAATATAAATATATGCGAAAGACAAATCCTAATTGCTAAAAAATAAAACATAATAATTATTACAAATTATCTATATCAAAAAAAATAGTATAATGTTAAAAAAATATTTAATAAAAAAACATAATTGTTTGACCTTTTTTTATTTTTTCCGTAATTAGCTTTTGCTTTAAAAAAGTTATTTTTGTTACTATTACAGTCATAATATCAAATTCAGACCAAAACTATACCATAATGATTGTCTCCTTTTGAATTGTTGATGATTGGATTTCAGAAGTAGCTGAGCTTAGGGTGATGCTTAGAATATTACTCAGGTAGGCTGCTTCTTCTCTATTATTCTATTGTTGAACTGCTTAAATTTGAACTCATGATATGGCTAATATCCCTTAATTAAATTTCTTCTTTTGAATTCTTAGCTTTTGTAGAGCTTTTCTTGATGTTCTAAGGTTTCTTCTTTAGCTTCCTTGATTAATATATTTGCAATTGAAGATTCTAATACCTAGATGTTCCTAATTCTTCTTCAATAGCTTCCTTGTGTTGCTTGAAGTTCAATTCTGTCCTTTGCCTTTATTTTTTTCAATTTACTTTGGCAAAGTCAGTTTTGTTGCTTCAATAGCTTCTTTGAGTTTCTGCAAATAGCTAATATTGTGCAATATCTCCTAAGTTTACTATTTACTTAATATTTGGGGCTTTCTTTGCCTTTTTTCTATTTTTGCAACCACTTAATGTTGCTCCCACCCTTGATATTCTGATTTGTCAGCAGTTTCTTATCAATTGCAATCATTTTTTGCTTTTCTTCCCTTGTAATATTTTGGTAACATTTATTAACCATAGTTGATGTTCACATAGTAAGACTTTTCTTTAATCCTTTTTATTTTTTTCCATTTTTTTTTTATATTTTAATGGAAAAATAACTATCTTCTTTTGCTGAAGAAATTAAATTTTCTTATATCTGGTTTCTTATTAATAATTTCTATTTCCACTCCTACAGTCCTGCCACTTCCTCTCACCAGATCAATTTTGATGTTATTGGTCCTTTTTAAGACTTACTATCAAGACTATTCTTTTGCCTTTATTATATTTTCATCATCTACAATTCTCACCTGAGTCATCTTTTATAAAATTTTTACCATTTTCCTAAATGCATATATTTCTTGGTTGAAAGTCATCTACTACAAAGAACTAAACTCTCCCATTGTGTCATTCCTTTTCTGCTAGCCATTTACTTCTTTTTTGCAATAAAGGGACATATTCTTTGATCCATCTTTTCCAAAACAAATCAGCAAGATACTGAAGTTGTTTCCATCTTTTATATAAGTTAACAATCTTTTCCTGAAATAATCCTGAGGAAAATTAATATTGCCCTAAGGGGAGTACATGATTGTGTTAAAGCCTTCTAAGTTTTCTAAATCATTTGAAATTTCTGTTATTGGTCTTTTATTTATAATGTATTCTATTTCACAGAACAAAGTGTTCAAGTTATCATCTGTCAACCTTATTGGCTGTTCTAAGAGTGAAGCTTGAATATGTTTCTTACAGTTCTAATGTGTCTCTCAAAATGACCTCCTTTATGAGAAGAATGAGGTGGTTGGAATATCCATTGTATTTCTTTTCTGTGTATCTCACTATGCTTTGTGCTTTACCTTCTGTATACTTGATTAAATAATAAAGCTTCATTTCATTTTCACATTTTCCTTCTATATTGGTTTTAAAAGCTAGAATAAAACCTTTAAATTTGGTTGGATCCTTTCCAGAAAACACCTCAGGCTCACATATTGGAAGAGGATTCTTGATACTTACTTCTAACTTTTGTTTTAAAATTTCTGCTAGTTTTGACTCTTGATTATTATTTTCAACTCTACTCTTTATTTTAGTTTCTGAAAAATTTACATTTTTATTCTCATTTTTTACCGAGGTATCGCTAATACTGAAAATTGGGTTTTCTAACTTTTGTTCAATTTTTATTAAGCTTTGCTCTAAGTTTTTTATTAGACTACTATGTCGGTTTAACACATCTAAATTTCTTTTCCTTTTTCCAGAGTATTGTTCGTGCTCTTGAATTTTATTTTACTTCTTTCTATTTCCAAATAATAAAGATTGTGCTATTGAACTTTTTGAACTAGATATACTTACTTTACTCACTTTACTTGAACTTTTAACTTGGATAGGTACTAGCACTGTCTTGGGCCTTAATCTGGCTCATACTTGGATCATCTATACTTTTAGAATCTCACTTTTCAACTCATTAATATGGGCCCCTATAGTTTTTTGGTGAGCCACTTGCTTTATTTATCTGATTCTAGAGATTCTGCTATTAATTCACTTACAGTATTTTTTTAGAGATTCTGACTTTTAGCGGCTAATTGTAGCTTCGTCAATGTTTATCTCGAAAACCTTAAGTTCAAACTATTATTTTAAGCATCCATAAGTTGCCTTTAATAAATTTGATTTTATAAAGTCACGGTGCAGCAAGTTCCCTGAACAACCTTTAAAAACCTCCTTCATTATTTCAGTTCATTATTTCTCCATTTCTTTTGTTTGTTCGATATTGCTCATTTTATTATTTTTTTCATTATTAAAAAACTATTAAAAACTAAACTTTTATCAAACACATGTCACTTATGTATTTATATGAATAAAAAAGTAAAGGAAGAATGTGATTTTTTTAACACAATTTATATATACAGATAAATTTATATTCTATAGTATAATTAAACCTGTTATAGTATTGTTTTTGATGATTATATTATTTTATACTATGCTTAAATACTTTACTATTTGTCAGACGATTATTCCTCACTCTGACTGCTTCATCATCTCACTTCTATATTTCATCCAAGCCTTCTTCTAATTTAGAAGAACTATGTTGATCCTATCATCAGGTTTGATATACTCCATTCGAAATATTCTTTTATTTGCACATAATAGAAATATACGAACAGGTTCTAAAAAATATAACAAAATTATAAAAATATAAAAGACAAAGCCTTAAAAAAATAACATTAATAATGAGTACATAATTATCCATATATATAAAAAATATTATATATAATAAAAAAAAAGATTAATAAAAAAGATAATTGTTTTTGTAGACTGTTTTTTTTATTTTGTCCTTTAATTAGCTTTTTGCTAAAAACTCATTATGTTACTTTTACATTCATCATACACATCACACCAACCTATATAAAATAATAAGGATCCTTCTAAATTACGTATATTTGGATTCAGAAAGTAACTGAAGCTTAGTGGATCTTAATATTACTCAGGTTGTAGGATTCTCTTCTCTG
>JABUQX010004623.1:0-10000 GCA_015478945.1 Trachelipus rathkii
GAGAATGAAGTACCATTATGCAATATATCGTTTGAAATGAAACGTTTTGTCTTCGTCTCCTCTTAATAATATAATAATAATAATAATTAATAATATATAATAATATAATAATAATATATAATAATAATAATAATAGATATAATTAATAATTAATGAATAATGAATAATAATAATAATTTTCTGTTGTGGTCTTTTTATAGTAACTTTTTTTGACAAATTTTGTGAAGTTACTTATATTTTTAACATTTTTAAAATTTTTTTGGCTTATTAAAGTTTTATTATCATTGTGGAAACTATTAACAAAATTATTCATCTATAGCCTGTTCCACAAATTAATTTTCATTTCTGCCTAGACACGATGCTCGATTCGGAGGCGAATATTGACAACATACAATGTCTTCAACAAAGCTCTTAAGTCTGAAGAGATTCTCAGCAGGAATAGCTTTCTTCTTAGCTTTCAAAGGAAAAAGAAATCTCTACGAAGCGACTCTGAGAGGAAAGTCCGACCCGCCTCTACCATTTGAACCTACAGGAATGGCTGTAAGCCCTAACTTTAGAGTTTATACAGGACATCTATCGCGACACCAACTTTACACGAATCATATCTGAGAAGGGAACTTGATTTTTTCTCCTGGAGAAGTTTAAGATGTAAGTAATTCTTTGTTGTGGTCTTTTTATAGTACTTTCATTCGACACATCTTGTGAAGTTTACTTTATATGTTAATTTTATTTTTTTTTGGCTATTACAACGTTTTATTATTCGGTGGAACCTATTAACAAAAATAATAATCAATATAATAATAATAATAACATACACACTTATGATTGAAAGCGGCAGTCGGAGCCAGGCAGTAAAGAGAACGTGCCCGGAGCCAGAGCAGATACAAAGCGCCGCCGCGCAACGAGCGGAGCCGGAGTCGGAGTCGGATCGAGTCGGAGTCCGGGTCGGAGTCGGAGTCGAGTCGGAGTCGGAGTAGAATGCATATGTTGAGGATGATTTTCAACTCAGATTCGTTTTTCCCCTGCGGGAAAAGACCTTCGAATGTATTACACATAAAAAATATACAATACAAAACAAACACAACAAACACAACAACATAGCACAAACATAGAACACACCTGCGGCTTTTGTCTGTTTGTGTCGAATTAACAGCCCTTCGGGCTATTAATTCTCCCCCTAAGCCTAATATATCTCTATTCATTTATATCGAAAAAAGTTGGTTCGGGACCTGGCCCCATACTACTTATATATATATATATATATATATATTATAATATATATATATATATATATATATATATATATACATATATATATATAATATATATATATATATATATATATATATATATATATATATATATATATATATTATATAATATATAAGTGGGACTGGTCTGTGTCGCCTTAATTCAGACCACACAACACTAATATAGATTGCTTCGTTTATCATTTTTTATAGATAGATATATATTTTGTATGGAGTAACTCGTCCGTTCCATAACTCTGTATTAAACTCGTACGTACAGCTCTTCTTGAATGACTGGAGTCTAGGTATTTTCGCCTCATCTCAACTCTCTTGGCTCAGATTTTGAATTCACATTCTTTTCTATCCTTCGAGCTGCAACCATCACATACTCCCTTAGAAATCCTTAGAATGGAGTCAAGGTTAGCCAACCACCGGAATTTTGCGCACCGCACCGCACCAAGGGTAAGCGCACCGCACCGCACCGCACCGCACCTCTATGTTTCAATGCACACCGCACCCCGCACCGCACCGCAACGGTACACTAGATTTGTGTGGTGCACCGCATCGCACCGCACCGCACCAAAATGAGCGCACCACGCACAGCACCGCACCGCACAGCACCGCAAATGGTGCGTCAAGCCAACCTAGAACGGACTTTTCATTTCGTCGATACTCAATAACTATAGTTCCATCATTTCTTTACAGCACACTCACATTTCAGACTTCTCTTCGCAGACCAACATAGACTTAACCGATCGTGGCTCATTCTTTTCGTGTTATTCTATTTGTCATGTCTGAAACAATCATATATTTTGCCATTTCCTTTGTCTTACACATTTTCAAACCTTCATTGGGATCCGTGCAGGGCAAAGGCCCTTGTCCCTTTACCTTCAAGTTGTTATATATATATATATATCATATATATCTAATATATATTATATATATTATGATATATATATATGTATATATATATATATATATATATATTATCATTATAATATATTTTAATTTATATATATTTATATTATATTATAATATATTTATATAATATTAATATACATTATAGTTTATTTTATTATAACTTTGTACGACAACTTTATTTAAGTGATATATCAACAAATATATATATTTATATATATACCGTACTCTCTATAATTTGTCATCTCTCAATCATTTGTTAGAGAGAATGTCCTAATTGATAAGGAAATTGATAACAAGAATGAGTGCGAGTAAATTCACGTTTGGCATAATTTAAATCATTTGACATGAAAATAAACTTAGCCATAAAGGGCATAAGCACTGCGTAATATAAGGTCTCATGTTAAGTATTTAATCTAACACTAATCTTATCTACCTTATCTTTAAACCTATATAAACTTAAAATAATTATTCAGCCGGCTATTCTGGAAAACCCCTTACTCGTCCTTATCAATAATATTAAATATACTTTCCTAGTATGACATCATTTTTATATATTCACAGATTGAGCTCTTTCTTTTAAATAATGTGTTATGTGTAACATTTGCTCTTTGTGTCAGTAAATGTTCAGCTGTTGTGTGTTTTGTGATCACAAGAACAGTGTGTGATGAATGTTAGATCTTTGCGTTCGTTTGTTGCGGTGGTTCGTTATTGAAAGCACTTGTAAGAAAGAACAGAGGCAAGGAGGCTGGACAGTAAACAACGAGGCTATACTTTTCTCTAAAAGGCGATACTTCATTTTCGACATTATACCAGAGTACGAGAAGCAGGCAAGATAAAAGAAAAAATAAAAAGCACTCTAATACAGAATCAATAAGAGTAATGTTAAGTATTAATTTAAAATATATATATTAATTATTTATTATAATATTAATTTTAATATATTAATTATTTAATATAATATATAGATTATATATATACCCGGAAACGCAGCTTATATATTTTATTTTTAAGTTAGATGTGTAAGTGTGTTTTTAATTCTAGTTTGTTCTAAAGAAGTCCTGTTTCTCGCTTATTATAAAATTAAAAATATTGACAAAACAAAGGTAATATTCTACGTCTAAATAATTTTTCAAGAAAGTATAATGTTGCTCTTTATGCTTATCAATTTAAATTTACACATTAATAAACAGAATTTTACATTATTTCCTATTTTAACTTTGTGTTATACGCATAATTCAATTATTTTAATTTTATAGAGATATTAAATAAATATATACTTGTAGATATCTATCAGAATACACATGACTTCCGGAGTCATCTAATTCAGGCCCGCATAAGCCAGTACGCTCTAACAATTAAGTTACATTATTCCGACGGTGTATAATTTAGCTCGTTTTGAATATCTCGAATAATTCTTTATATAGAATAACGTTAGAGCACGAGATAACTTGGATTAATAACATTCTATAAATAAGAAATATGTTATATTTTAAAGCTGTTTCTGTTGTGAGAGTATGTATATTTTTAGAAAAGGAGACTCTCTCATATGATCCATCCTCATCTTCGACCTCTCGACTACTAGAACACGATTACCATCTCTCACATTATTGAACAGCCAAATTAGAAATACACTCTATCACTCTTAAGAATTGACTTTTTTTTTTATTTAATGCTTTATTTTTCTTTTTTCTCTTATTATATAAAGTGGTGGTTGGTATCATTTCGCGATATTTAACATTACTAACGGGATAGTGCCTTATTTGCTAATGTCTAGCACATAAAGTTAGACATGTGATTAAGTGTCGAATATATAATAATAGACTAGATATAGAAGTCATATGCTATATATCTCCAAGGTGTGAGACTATGCACAGGCAGATTAGTTATGGAGACTCACATCTGGTTAGGGTGTGCTCTAGTAGCAAACAGTAGGTCTCAGTTGTTGTGATATATTTATAAATCCCTCTCTCAGGTTATTTTTATTTAGAAAATTATTAAAGAAGTATAACACAACACACACAAAGCGAAAATCCTTTTTTAGAGAGGCACTAAAGAGGTTTGTTTGAAAGAAAGATTACACTTATGATAAACTTTTATTTGCAATGTACGTGAGTGTCTTCTCGACTTGGTTATGTATTAAATTCTGGGGATATTAGCATATAAATCTAAGTATAAATAAATAAAGAATTAAATAAATATAAGTAGTTTAGGACTACCATGCACCATTGGTACTTATATTTAACAGATTGTCACAAACTCGACTTTTACGGCGCAGTGCCCAAATTGCACTGTGCAAATATAGAACGCATTAAAAAATATATGATAAAGATTTAAATGCAAGTTATACTCGAGTGTGCCTATACACTCCTCTATGACTTACTACATTTATTCCATGTGTGCTCTTTCCTTCTTCTTCTTTCTATGTTGGGTCTTCTTCTTGCGTGCAAGCTAGAAATTACATACTCCTCTCTGTAATAATCTCATACTATTCCTCTCATCTGTACTTCTCTTCTTCTTCTTCTCTTCTTCTTAGAAAACCATTTCCTCTTATCCACCGTTCATCGAAAAAATCTGCGTTAACAATCTGAATAGCAGCATTTCTTCTCCAGACTACTTCCTACCTTTCCGTTTGTTTTCCTATCTTTTCTTTGTTTCCTTTCTTTACTTACGTAGATCTCCCGCTTAAGTGTATGAAACATGTAACATCTCTTAGTATGAGAGATACAGTATAAAATCTTCTTCATATTACAATGGGTTTCCAATTGAGAAATGAATGTAGAATAACAATTTTTAACAGATATTATTATAGCTCTCCTCATTATTATTATTAATTATTATTATTATTATTATTATTATTATTCCTAGGATGATTTTATGTCAGAAGTTATTTATATTGCTAATTAGCAATAATAGACATCAGAGTGAGATATATGCTTAAGGTTTTTCACATGTAGAATGTTTCATTGAAAGCAAAAAGTTTAAATGTAAATTCTTAGAGGACATGAATGCACACGTTTACAAGTTTAACATAATAGTAGAATTGTTAGTATCAAGATCTATCAAGACTCAAACGATGAGAGATTCGCAACTCTCGGTTGGCTTTTACACGGGGCGCATGCCTCTGGTGTGAGTACGTGACAATTGTAAGGCTGTAAGTGAGAAATATACGCCGCTTCGGAGAGAGCTTATACTCACGCTTTCTACACCAATAACACCTCTTACCTCGGGTGTAGACGTCCTATATATGTTTTACTAATTATTTTATCTTTTATACCTTTAGCATATTAATGAGAATGACTAGTTGACACACACGACCCTAACTACTTTTCTTTTGTTTCTTCCTTCTTTTCATTACTCACAAATTTCATATTCGACATCTTATAACTCATGAGAGGTTATTTGCCTAATTCCCTGGCAGAAAATTACTCGTGAAAAAACTTTTTGACTATTGGAACATAATACTCAAAAGACCTCGGGATCGAAGAACACTTATTTGCAATTACAGATTATTTAGGGCATATCTGTCCCTTGATAATAAGCTCGGGATTCACTAAGAAAAAAACGTTAGATAAGGAAAACTTATCTTATTTCAACCTTCCAAATATTTATAAACTCTTTCGGCTGAATAAGCCGTTGATACACCTAGTTCAAATAATATGCTTTCGATATAACAAGAAATACAATCAATTGGTCGTTATTACCTATATATATATATATAATATATATATAGAAATGTTCATATGTACTAAAATTATAAGTTAGTGAGTATGGTTAAGCTATGTAATACATATAACAAAACTATCCTTATGACCCTATGCTATTTTATCCTGATTCCCTCTATACGTGATAGGAAATATATTCACGAAGGTTGGCTACACTAAAATAATCTTATAGATGACAGCTTAACTTCATATATATATATCGTCTTGCTATGAGGCTAGAGAGAAGAGAGAAGAGAGGAAGAGAGGAAGAGTTGAGATTATAAATGGATACGAAAGAATAGAGTGAAAGTTAGAGTGCATCTTTTGGTAATTGGAAAGACGAGAAGAGAGAGAGAGAAGGACGAGAGAAGAGAGAGAGAAGAGAGATGAGAGCTTGAGGCTAAATTTTTCATACTATTAAAATGTTACGACAATAGAGAAACAATATATAATGCAATTCATCGTATTTATAGGCAACCATTTTTATTCAAGCTTTGTTCTCCTCCTCCTATTTTTATGAATGCAAGTGGCGGCGTGGGGCTGGAGGTGAGGGAGCAAATGTTTATAGATTCTTTTCTTATTACACAACGCATCCGTAGAGAGAGAGAGAGAGAGAGGAGAGAGAGAGAGAGAGAGAGAGAGAGAGAGAGAAGAGGTCGTATATATATATATATATATATATAATATATATATTATATATATATATATATATATTATATTATATAGTATTATATATATATATATATATATATATAATATATTATATAAATATATATATATATATATTATATATACTTATATATAAGGGTCAGTTTTCCATTTGATGGTTATTTGCTATCTTTGTTAAAAATTAAATTGTTAATTAAAGAGACAATTTTAGTTTAGTTACATTGTTTTGTTTTTTATATGCTAGTTTTATTTTTTGCTTAAAATTTAAATTGTATTTTAAATGATTTTTCAATAAATAAATTAGAAAAAATGCTAATTTTAGCGTTTTTGTTAGATTTTCTGGTTATTGAGAATTTGTGAAATTTTTTATTTTTATTTTTGGAGGTCAACTACAAAAGTTAGGTTACTTTACGTTATGTTAGGTTAGGATGGGTAACGTTAGGCTTAGAGCTAGTATAGCGACAAAATAAGGTTTAGTTTCTACTTGTCTCAGTCGAAAATAGCCTAAATAAAAAAGTGATACAATTTTGTGTATATATGGTTAATTCCTATACTGCAATACGTAAGGAGTAACTTATTTATATAATTAATTATATATATATATATCTTATATTTATATATAATATATTAATATTATATATATATATATATATAATATTATATAATATATATATAATAGTATATTAATTATATATTATATATATATATATTATATCTATATATAATATATTAATATATATATACTATAATATATATATATATATAGTTGATATATATATAACATTATTCTTATATTATATACACATATAATTTTACGTATACATTTTATTATAATGTTAATTGCACGAAAGTAGGCGTGCGTGTATGCTTACATATCTCTTTATCCGCGACAATTTAAAAAAAAAAAAATGTTGAAAAAAAGAAAATGCTTAAAACCGTTAATAAATGTTCATCAATAGTTAGAGTGAAAAAAGAATTTTTTTTATTTCTTTTTTTTTTTGTTTATTTATAGCACACTGAGCACATGTTTTTAACTTATTTTTATATCTTTTGGATCACACAATTTTTCATTTTCTTTTTATACACGATATACTTTTCATACATCAATTAATTTTTCATTGTCAGACATCCTTCTTGCATATGCTCACATTGGCTCGTATATATAATAAGATTTCACATATATTGATAGATTATAGTGTGAATAAGGTAATATTTGCTGTATATTATCTTTATATATAATATATATTAAATATATTAATATATATATATATATATATTTATTTATTAGGTTGGGATATAATTTATCTATATATATATAATATATATTATATATATATATATAATATTATAATATTATATATATATATATATATAATGCGGTAATAATTATATATATATATATATCTAAATATATATTATAATATACTATATACAAAGTTTTTTAAATTATCATAGTAATTATATTATTATATATTTATATATATATTATATTAATAACGACATTAGTGTGTAGATAAATAATTTATTACCTTATATATATTATTTATACCTATTTAATTAATATTTTATAATATCATATATATATTAAGTGATAAAGGTTGAGTGATTTATATATATATATATTTAATATATATTAATTATTCCATTATGAATATACATAATATTTATTTTAGTATGACTTTTAAATTTATATATATATATTATAATGTATATTATAATTAGCTCTTGCGATATTATATATATATATATATATAATAATAAATTTATATATTTATTAATTAATATAATCATAATTTATAATTTAATAATATATATATATACTAATATATAATTATAAATATAATATATATATATTATATAATTATATATAATCCTTATATAATTTTTAGTGAAATATGTTACTGATATATATGATAATTTATTTTATTAAATACTATATCTATCGTGTTCTATTATATATATATTTGAGTATATATATATAATAAACAGAAATAATAGTAGTAATATATATATTGCAAAGTATATCAATGAGCTGTTCGCATTAAATTTTTAAAGGTATATATACATATGTAATTAGAATATATGTATACTTTATTTCGCTGATATTAATTTACGTAATTTTACTTTATCTGTTTTTGTTAACAAGGTTGCTATTAGTTAGGATATAGTTTTTCTATTTATATAATATAAATATGTATATATGTATTTACGCATTATATTTATTTTAGAGTTGGGTATCTATTATTTGATTAGTAAATTGTAATTATATATATATATATAGTTCCATTTGATTAATAATTTTCCTAGTGATGTAGACTATATTTATATAATAAACGCTAATGAACTACATATAATAATATAAAATAACTCAATATATTATAATAAAATAAAATAACTATTTACACCCTCGACCCTTTAGTATATATATATATATATATATTACTAATATATAATTATAAATAGTAAGTGAAGTTATAGATACTATATAGCTATATAGAAGTAATGGCTAATAATATATATATTATATATATATATATTATAATATACTATGATATATATATAAGATATATAAGTGCAACACATATATCTGCTTGTGTTGTGTTGTAAAAAGTTGCTATATGCCTGCAAATATAAAAGTTCCAAGCGCCTACATTAAGACCCATTTAGAGATCATTAAGAGTATAAACCAGATTATCCAATATACCCAACGTAATTTAATAGAAAGTTTATTTATGTGTGAATTTTCTGCTTTTTTTTTTTGATGGGAGGGAAAGAGGAATATAACTAAGTATCCCTATATAATATATTTAAGTACAGCACTCTTTGATCGTGTATAAAGAATGTAGACGTACGTTGTCATTCTTAGGTCAGTAAAGGGATGAATAAAAATAAATGATATGTGTGAAATAGTCTCGATATTTATGAGCCTCACTCTGCTATTACTCAATCTAAAGTTTTTCTCCAGTTGACGATTGGTATAGTATTAGGTAGAGGATGACAGAATATATGGTAGTGATAGTCAGTGAGATAACATGAGGATTCAGATAAAGCAGAGTAAGTTGATCCGGTTAAAAGCCTTAGGATCACGTTCCTATTCCATGTAGAACTGTGTTTAGGGAAGGACAGGTGGAATTCAATTAATTTAATCGACAAATACTAACTAAATGGCTGGGTTCATGAGGTACTGGGACTTTGGAGGACAGTTTCATAAAAGATATTTCTATGACTCTCTAGAAGTCTTTCTTCAGACCTCAGCTTCTTTGAATTATTTGATTACATGAACGAAGTGCAGTGACCTTTTCAAAACAGGATAAGTATTGAGAAAACCTTTTGAGAGTTCGTGATTGTTTTTATTCTACAGAGAGACCTTGTTTTGCAAAATTGCATCGTGAAGAGTTGTTTGAACCATAGAGACAACACAATTCATATTCATTCCACACATGAAACTTCTGATCCTAT
>JABUQX010004623.1:15000-17500 GCA_015478945.1 Trachelipus rathkii
ATAAATTATTTATATTTCATTTTCAACTAATGATCATTAGCTGAGGTTTAAAGGAACTCCCCATGTATTGTTTTGTTTCATGCGGGGGGGGGGGGTTATTTCGTTTAATTCCTTCAACATCATCTTCTCCGTCTCTTTCAATCTCTTTACTTTCGTTTTCATCTCTCTCCTTTATACGAGATTACGCTCTTCTATTTTTTAAGTTTATCTTTTTGACACTTTCCAAAGTTTCTTTTAACTTTTATTCAAAAATCTTCTAAAGAAAAGTCTCAAACTTTTCTTACTGTTTTCCTTTAACAAACAATTGCAGTCACACCCCAATTCTTCTTTTCTTTTCTTTTGATTCAAATTCCTTTCATTATTTCGTAATCTCCTCATCTCTTATCTAATATTTCACTGTTTTCTTTCTTTCTTTCTCTAGAGTTTTTCCTTTCCCATTTTGTACTTTCATACTTTGAAGCTTTCTAACCCTTCCATTGTATTCTGAAAATGTTTTCCACCTCTTTACTGTGCGAGGTTTCCTTCCATCGTTTTTCTTTCTATATTTGAAATCCCTAAAATAATGAATATCCTTTCTATTGTTTTTTTTTTTCTGGTTCGTTCTTCGTCACCGCAAGTCTTTTGTGCAAGTCCTGAGCTTTCTGCTTCTGCTTTATAAATCTCCTTCAGGTATGTTATTAATAACCATGTCCCTTCTTCAGAACTACCATTCTTTTTTTATCCTGCTTTCCATTTCTTCTTTGACATGCATTTAGTTATTAATATCCTTTCGTCTTATAGGTTCTTCTTCCTTAAGCCGCACAGTTCAGTCTGCAGCGATAACTAGTCAACTTCTGTCTAATTATTATTATTATTATTATTATTATTATTATTATTATTATTATTATTATTATTATTATTATTATTATTATTATTATTATTATTATTATTATTATTATTATTATTATTATTATTATCATTATTATTATTATTATTATTATTATTATTGTTATTATTATTATTATTATTATTATTATTATTATTATTATTATTATTATTATTATTATTATTTACTCGTTTCTGAAACCGCTCTTTAAGTATTTATTGTTATAGTGAGGTGATCGATTACCATAATTTCGTATTTGTAATAACAACAACAATAATAATAATAATAATAATAATAATAATAATAATAATAATAATAATAATAATAATAATAATAATAATAATAATAATAATAATAATAATAAAAATAATAATAATAATAATAATAATAATAATAATAATAATAATAATAATAATAATAATAATAATAATAATAATAATAATAATAATAATAATAATAATAAATAATAATAATAATTATTTTGAAACAACAACAACAACAACAACAACAACAACAATAAATATTAACTGAAATCAATATCAATAACAAAAAATAAAAAACAACTGAAAAATCAACAACAGCAATAATAATAATAATAATAATAATAATAATAATAATAATAATAATAATAATAATAATAATAATAATAATAATAATAATAATAATAATAATAACAATAAACGACAATATTCAAGAAATTGGAGCCAATGTCAAATGATCAAACAATGATTAATTCGCCATCCTCGCCTCGGGGGTTAGGAACTCAGGTGTATTCGGGGGTGCCCATGGTGGGGGTGGTCGAAGGGGGAGGTTTCAGGTTTAATTACCTGCTATATGATGGGAGGGGGGGAAGGGGTTGTAGGAAATACTTATATTTGTACTTATATGGCAATTTAGATTGGCATAATTTATTATTATTATTATTATTATTATTATTATTATTATTATTATTATTATTATTATTATTATTATTATTATTATTATTTTGATAATTTTTATTATTATTTCGGTGTGTATGTGTCTGTGTGTTTGTAACAGTAAGCATTTTCTCGTAAGACTTTGACCTTGTGTTAAATAATAATAATAATAATAATAATAATAATAATAATAATAATAATAATAATAATAATAATAATAATAATAATAATAATAATAATAATAATAATAATAATTTTTGTTATTTCCAGATACCTTTATGTTTCTGCATATAATAATAATAATAATAATAATAATAATAATAATAATAATAATAATAATAATAATAATAATAATAATAATAATAATAATAATAATAATAATACAAAATTATTAACGTTATCTTGGTTTAGTTAAAAAAAAAAGTTATAAATTTTTGGGAAAAAAACTTGAATAATTTATTTTTTTATCATTAATAATTAGTCTTAAAGATTAAATTGCATAAATTTTTAATTTATAATAAAATATTCAATAAATAATATAAAATATTTAGCAAAATATTTTATACGAATTTTATTTATTTACTTATTTATTTATTTATCTTTTGTATTTAAATTATTTAAGAATTTTTATTATAAATTTATTAATTATTTTATTTTTTATTTTAATTATTAAATTAAATCTTACTTTTACAATTTTATTTCTATTTCTTAATTTAAA
>JABUQX010004623.1:27500-32500 GCA_015478945.1 Trachelipus rathkii
CAATATATAATAGTGACATACCAAGCCCAAGTAAAAATGTAGTATTTTGGAGTGTGGTTCATTTATATGAGAATGAAATGATATAATGTATTTAAAAATTATTTCAAATATAATTTCTTATAAATAAAAAGAAGAAACTTTTTATTATATATTACACGAGATGAGACAAGAAGATATTGTTCCTCAATATTAAATATTGAGTGTATATATATGGAAGAAGATAAGCGAAT
Source organism: Trachelipus rathkii (assembly GCA_015478945.1). NCBI lineage: Eukaryota > Metazoa > Arthropoda > Malacostraca > Isopoda > Trachelipodidae > Trachelipus > Trachelipus rathkii. Next base: position 27,731 of record JABUQX010004623.1, read on the forward strand.
ACCATTTTATCGATTTTCGATATTTGAAGGGACTTTGAAGACGAAATTGAGTAATACTTTAAGTCATCTGAAATCAGTGCATAATTAAGAAGTCAAATTCGCAGAGAGTTTTTATGCCATAGTAAATGAAGAAAAGAATTATTTATTTTTATTCAAAAATCCTGAAAAGTAACGGCATCATCAAAATGGGAACCACGTGAACCGAACAGAAAATAGTACTTGATTGCAATTATATCAATCGGTGAAGCAACAAAACAAAAGAGAGTCGATAAAGATCTAAAAACAAAATAAGAGAGAGAGAAAAAAAAAAATATTTTTAATATAGTAAAACCACGTCATCTGATTTTGTGCCAGAGGGACAATTTTAGATTTGTATATATCGTTGTGTTTCTCCATCCTTTCATTCTTCTGACATGTGCCAAGATCTCCTCTACTCTCCCATATCTATACTATTACGATTATGCCTTTTTGCTCTCTTCTCTCTACTCATCTCTGACTATCTAGATATCTCTCTCCTCTCTCTCGCCTCTCTCTCTCTCTTACACACAAACACACATACACACGCACACACACATTTTGAAAATATAAGTTATGACTGACAATTTAAGTGAGATAAGATTGAAAACATATAACTTATTAAAACGAATAATATTTTCATAGATCATTTATAATGAATTATAAAACACTGGTATAAAAATCTTTTCATACATATTTACATTATTATTATATTTTAAATTAATGTTGAACTAAGTATAAAACTACATATATAATATATAGTTAAAAAATTCATTTTAAAAAAACGAAAATTATACCACTATACTTAATATGTTTAATTACATTAGTGATATAGTATGTAGAATACAAGTAATACCTGGTGAGTTAGTTATAATATATATATAAATACTCATAACCTTGCGTAAACACGAGACTTATTATATATATATACTAATGATCACTAAATACCATACGATTTTAATATTATCATTACATCTATAATATATACATATTTAAAGCAATACCAAAATTGCATTTTTACTCAAATAAATATTTACACTTTTAAAAAAATTATTTAAAAAATATCTAAGTTAATCCACCTTTCGTGATATAAATATAATTATACTATTTAATTTTAAACTAAAAGATGTAGAATGATTGAGGAGATATCACTGAGTGTACAATTGTATGATTCTCGAGAAAACACTGTACAACACAATGACCAGTGACGACAATTGCATAATTGATTTCATTTACACTCAGTCAGAACGCTATCATATCAACATTGAGTTCTAGCATAATCGACACTTTTTTACTACGTGCTGTATCCATTCTCTCAAGTTAATATCAGAGAGAGAATATAAGTTCCTCATCTTCCCCTCCAACAATTTAATTACATAGCAGTTTCATTTTATAAAAACTAATTATATCTGGACACGTGATAATTCGAGATCTCTTTGTTTGTTACAATTGGTCCACCCATATTTCACAATAGATCTCAATACTCACACCGCACACTCTCTATCAATCTCTCTATATTAACAGCCAGGAGCAAAATGCATACATTTTTCACTTACTAAAACACAGATAGGAACAATACTACTAATTAGAAGAAGAATGCGGCGAGATGCGGTCGTGATTTATATCAACAGTGGAGAGGTAGTGAAGAAACGACACAATTCCAAATCTCTCTCTGCTACTTTGCATCTAATCGAGTCGTCTCAGGTTTTTTTAGTTATACTGATTTAGAGTGCGCTTTCTGAACACCCATAAAGCTATATAATTTCATTACAAGAAAAAACAATGTTGCATCAGGAGTATTCCTAGTCTACGTCATAGATTACGAAAATTTGTATCAAATCAATTTCACTAAACGAAAGTTCGTTGACCTCTTTGGTTCCTAACCAAATTTGACCTTTACAACTTGTGTAAATCTTCCTTTCTCCCTTTTAGTCGCTCTAACCATCTAATGCAGAGGTTCTTAACCCGAGGGGTGCTGACCCCCTGGGTCCTCGAAGGCTTCAAAGGGGTTTTGCGAAGGCTTGAGAAAATGCTTAGATTTTTTGGAGTTAACTAACAAAATTTTCTTGCTTCCTTATGTTAAACATAACTTTTTTTAATTGGTTTCAGACGTTTTTTTTTTCATTAGGAAAAAAACTAATTTCTTAATTTTATCGACAAAATTTAAATTTTCTTTATAATTAAATGAATACAATATGTTCCATTCTCTCCAAATATTAGGAGACCCTTTGTGAAGAGAATTTGAATAAATATTTGATGCACTTTAGAGTTTTAAATATTTAAACTTATTACTTGACTTGGAATATATATATTAATATATATTTGATGCATTTAGAGTTTTAAATGAGGGTGGGGTGATATTTAAAAGTGGTTTATAGAAGCAAGAAAAAAAATTTAATAGGGTCCGTGGTAAAGCAAGGATTAAAAACAACTGACCTAATGGATCTGCAGCTAATACCCACAACTAGAAAGTAAATCTCTTTCACTTATTCCATCCTGTACTATTCCGGCATTACTCTTTTCTCATCCTTATTCTCCCATCGGGAATCCTATTTCTTCGCGTGAGATTGTTTGATCATAAGATGATTGTGTTTTTGTGCTCACTTTGGCCCTTGTTCACCTCAAATCACAATAATGTAGTGGTTAACCAGTAATTGCTAATGTCATTTCTTACTTTCTTTTCTTACCGTGTCCTTCCTACTTAAAGACTTTAGTATAGTTATGCATTAAAGCGCTTGATTTATCCAATATATTTGAGTAGGTATAAAAATTCATGACTATATACTTTATTATATATATTTATGAGTAGGTATAAAAATTCATGACTATATACTCTCTTATATCCTGTTCGCACGACGCTTGAAATGTCTACATAATGAGCTTCGCTCAAATATTCCATTAGTAAAAAACTCTCAAAAATGTTTTTTTGTTTATTTGTTGTATCATCACTATACAGTATATATATACTGCTATATATATTATAATATATATATATATATAATATATAGTATATTAATATATATATATATATATATATATATTATATATATTATTATATATATATATATTATATTATATATATATATTATATAATATAAAAATATTAATTATTAATATTATATATATTATTATATATTTTATATTTATATAACAAACGATATCTCTAAAATATGTAGTGAATTTGGTATGTCATAGTATGCGTATGTATGATGATGTGTATGTTAATGATAATTGATAATGATACTAATATTTATAATAAGTATTTCGCTATTATCTTAGTGTTAATGCGGCAAGGTATTAACACCGCCGAAACCGATTTCATTAATCGACAAGCATTATGTACTTTACCTATTATAATAATATAATATTGATTATATCAAAGCTTTTCCTAGAAAATTAATTTTTCAAATAATACCATTGAAATAATCATTAATCTTTTTATTATATATGTAGATATTAGAAGTAAGTATATCAAGCAGATCTTTCAACAATGCCCTGTCTATCACTCCAACCGAAAGATACTTACTTACTATCTAACAATTGTACATCACACAACTACTACATACAGCTCTATACACCAACACTACAATTAATTTTAAATGAAAAATTGCGACGTTCTTTGTTTTAAAATATAATATTAATATATATATTAATATATATAATATAGTATTATAATATATATATATATATATTATATATATATATATTATATATATATATATATATATATATAGTATATATATATATATTATATATATATATATATATATTATTAATATATATATATATATATATTATATATACTGTCGGATGGGGTACCCTGTGTAAAAGACCTATAGCTCGAGGGAGGAATAAAAACTAATACATGATAAGAGATATTTATATTGAATTTATATATATATACTCAGCTCAAGTATACAGTACAAGCTAATGAGCATAGTTTACCGAACTAATTATAACATATTACTGTTTTATTCTATAGTTTATCTCTGAAAGATCTATTACTACTTATTAGCAGGAAGGTTATAGAAAACATCTCTAATTTCATATTATATCTAATCTATTTCTATTATTGATTAATATTTTACTAAATGCGTACTTTATCAGTAAGAAGACGTTCATAACTGGCGAAGTCTCTATATTATTACTAGTCTTTCTTCTGTTTCATATAGTACTTACTCTAGCTTTCCTTACTACTCTCTATTAATGATTATTTTATTTTCGTTAAGTGAGGGAATTGCACACTAAGGCTCTATAATCGATTTTAAAGAAATAAATCTTGTATAAATGAATAGTATATGTTATTACTCTTTAATGTCTTGGCTGATTCTCTTATATCCTCGAAATAGCTCTCTCTTCCGTGGGCTTAGCTCTCGTCTAGAGCTTACATCTCTTATAGAGTGTGAGCTCTCCCTCCCAAATATCTATCGTAATGGCCGCGAGAGAACGACTATTGCCGTCGTCTCGATTTGACTTGCCGCCTACAATTTCAATCATTATTTAAGAGCTTCCTTTGAGCAATTCTTCTAATCTTTTCTTTGAATTTCCAATGCGTGCTTTCCGTAGAAGCGTCGTGGGTGCTACTGGCGATCTATCTTATCTAAAATATACAATGAGTAGTTTCTTATTACGCTCAGCAATTCACTTCTGCTAGTGATAGTGTTTTTGCAAACATAAAAGCAGCACTAGTGCATCTTTTCAAATAACTCGTGTCTCTAACATAGAGTAATGAAACATAAGTGATGTTTACTCATG
>JABUQX010004623.1:37500-67500 GCA_015478945.1 Trachelipus rathkii
TCTAAGAGGTCAAAATAAGGCTCGATTGGCTGTTCCTCATCAAAATAGCGTCTGAAAAGTTAAGAATTTCTATGTCCATCTTTAGTTTGGCTAAAAGGGTCCCAAAAAATTCCCAATATTGGATCCCCCATATTAAAAACAAAAGATGAATTGTTGCTAAAAGAGCTCTCGTTTTTATGCAAAAATTATTAGTTTTGTACATCATAAGGTCTGAAATATACTTTAACTGAATTACAGCCAGGAATAGGGAGGCAGAGTAGGTAGGGTAGAGAAGATTAGGCTGTAAGCATGTGCTAGTTTCGACAAAATCTATTTCGCGAGAGAAAAAAGGTTGCTAATCATATTATTACTTAACAGAGTAATATATAATAATAATTAATCAATATATAATGGTATTATACGAACTTTAAATTCAAAAGATATAATATAGATATATACGTAATTAATTATATGTATATATAGTAATATTAATTATATTTATACTATGATAGGTATATCCTATACTTATATATTAATATTAAAATATATATATTATATATATATAATATAATATATTATATAATATATAAATATATATATTAATTTATATATATTATAATATAATATATATATATATATTAATAGAATATATATATATATCAATTAATATATATTAATAATTAATAATAAATATTAAATATATATAATAATATAATTATATATAATATATATATTAATACTATTAATATATAATATATATATATCTATATATATATTTATTTCAGCAATGCTCAAAAGCTTAAAAAAATATATATCAGCAGAGCAAAAAGCTTTGAAATTTCCAGGGGGGCCATGTGCCCCTACTTGCCCCCCCCCGGTAGCCATGATTATTATGGTGAACCATACTTGTACCGGCAAAAATGTTTACATTTTTATGATGTCACGCATATTACCACCATATCACTGATATTTAGCCTCTCCAAACTGTTCTTATGATTTTGCATACTTACCTCTCTCATCCGTACACGAGACCTACTGGAACCAAGCTACCTGTTGCGTTGTGATAAACACACATCTTTAAACTGCTCTGGAAGTGACTTGAGCAATAAACTACCGAATCGTTAGCTGGGATCCATACGAGTAGTAGGCCTCAACTCACTGCAAGACACAAAGTGTTAACGATTTGTCATAGGAGAGCCTTCCGCATAACTCTAGCTCATCGTTACGATAAATTGTTACTCTTGTGCTAATGACGTCCAGTAGTTATTTATTCATGCAACTCGTAAGTACCCACAGCTCGGACAACTTCGCAAATACAAATTCATCACAAGACGTTCACGTTCAACCTAGAAGGAACAATTGACGGAACCATCGACTGTTATATTCATTATGATGATAGCACTCATCAGGTTAATTGGCATCCATTAATCTAGACGTACTTAAAGTACACATGATCCCGTATCGACCGCAGGTAAAACTTTTGCTACTGTAGACTATACTTGCCGGAAGTAAACACTATACAGCCTAACGTAGGCGCACATGAATTTTGTTCCATTGCCTAGGGAATTATGAAAAAATAGGGGGATCCATAATTGCGATGTAAACGATTGGTGAACAGCAAATCCTGAGAAAATAATATATGAGAAGTTTCTGCACCTCCGAATTACTATATCCTGCTACAAAAGTCCATCCAAGAAAATTATTTCACCTTTTTTTTTTGTTGACCAGTGTAAGTTTTTTATTTCCTAAAATGGATGAACCCGACAGACTTGAAATTACCTATTCGCCAATAGCTGATAGTGATTAATTCGACCAGAAATACGGGTATATTCGGCGAAATACATTTAGGCACGAATATTACGGTATTCGTATCTAGCTTTTTCTTACTATTCGGCCAACATCCCAATATATAATGTTAAGTCATAATAATATTATATAAAATGTACGTGCAAGTTGAAGTACTACATTATATGTTAAAATATATTACTAGTAAAAATAACAAAGTGGTATCAATTTGGGCTTGTACATATAAATATAATAATAAAACATATATCTAAATATATATATATATATATATATAATAAAGTAATATATTATATTTGATTAAATTATTATATATATATATATATATATATATGATTATATAATATAATATAGAAATTGGTTATATATAATATATAATATATATTAATATTAATATTATAGTATATATAATATTATATATAATTATATATATATATTAATTATATATATTTATTTCTATTTTAATATATATACCTTTGTATTTTTATTTGTAATCATATATATATTTGTACTTTTTCTTCTGTACTTTATATCTATTTTAGTACCTTTGTACTTCAAAATATTCAGAACTATATATAATATACTAATAACACACCCTAAGGCTTGTCAAATTCTAAACAAATAATAATATATATACTAAACGCATGAACTTCATACGCATCTCTGCCCAGTTCCTTCTGAGCGCCTATGTCGACTTATACCCACTGCCAATGCCCTCCTCACTTTAATCAACTGGAAATTTTGTCATGTTGCCTCCGGAGAATATAATAATTAATTATTAACTATACATACTTATAAATATTAGATTAATTATATATAATACACTCTATCTTATACAGTATACAGTATAAAGGTTATTATTATAACTATATATAATAATATAATATATAATATATATATTATATATATATATATAATTATATTAATATATTTTATATATATATAATATATATATGAGTATTCCGCATACTTTCAACATTCACATTTGCGAATATTAAAAATTGGTTATTCTCATTCGTACTCAGGCACTCAGACACATGCGAAAGCAAATATAAAACAGTCCAATTTAATGACCTTGGTGATTAGTTGATCAGAACGAGTATTAGTAATTTAAGTCACATTAGAAGTCTAGCTATTGATAGACTTGTACGTGTGAGTATATACGCAAAGATCAACTGTTAAAGTAATTATGTAATGGCATAATCACAAAGTGGGGTTTGGGATTATTTTGATAATGTGTCCAATGACATCGCAAAGTTGTACACTTTACAATCATAATTATTCTCGGAAAGGAAGAGCGACATCTATGTTAAGAAACCAATTAAGCAACAATCAAAAGGAAGAGGTTAGAAAGTAAAGAGGGAAAGGATCTTCAACACCAGACTAAGAATGAATCAGATTTTTCTTGAAACTTTTATTGAAAAACGAAAAAACAGTGTGAATATTAAATCTGCAGAAATGATAGGGATGAAAGATCTTTCATTTTCTCACGCTTTAGTTTTTAGCTGTTTCGATAATGAAAGTAGCGGCCCTTTTCTATCCACTATGTCAACGGAAATACTAGAGATATTGTTTGTCAGAAAATTGATGACTGCGCAAAAACTAAGTTTCAGAAATAATAACCTCTATCAAACAATCATCCAAGTTAGCTTTCTCCATTGGCTAGTCATGCCGTAGACAAGGATTTCAAACGCCAAAATTTTGTGCTGTGCGCTAAACCATTCACTCAACGTTATAATATGGGTCAATATCTCAGTGACTTATTTAATGGAATGTTAGCGAAATAGATCCAATCTCCAAATGCTGTTCATTGCATAATGAGAGATGTTAGTGCCAAAATATGAAGAAAGATCTGTTTCTTTCTTGAGTGAATAACAAACTCTGTCGGTCATCAACTAAATTAAAATAACTGCAAAACTGATCGAAAATCCACAAAATGTGTAAATCTCACAAATACTCAGAATATTGTATATTAAATATTTGAAAACAAAACATAGAATGAAAAATTTGAGTAAATATGTCTAGATTTTACATTTACTTACACAATATTTATATTTTGCCTGCCACTGAATATTTTCATGAATAAGATCGATACGCGGCACAAATCCAAAAATATCTGGATGAAGGCTTATTAAGCCAACCTTTTCTTCCTTAATTGAAGACATACTCTCAACCCAACATTCTCTTGGGTCCTCTGATGTAACTCTGTAATAATAATAATAATAATAATAAAAATAATAATAATAATAATAATAATAATAATAATAATAATAATAATAATAAATTAATAATAATAATAATAATAATAAAAAATATATATATTAAACATAGTAATAATTTAATTATTAATAATAATTAATAATATATAATAATAATAATAATAATAACAAATTAAAAACAAAAACAAAGGAAGATGAATGAGGACTTACAAGGGAATAGGAAGCTCTTATGGAAGGAAGGGCGCGAAAGGTTAAGAATGAGAATAAGGGGAACCTGCTTAGAATAACTGATGAAATGGATGCGAGGGGAGTGTGGAAAGAGCACTTCGTAGAATCTAGCATAATATTGCATAATGAGGTACTACTGATGGTGTGGTCATAGGCAAGAAGAAAGGTATTTGGGGATGAGTATCTATTAGCAGTAGGAGTATATAGGAGATGAGAAAGTTAAAGAATGGTTAATCTGCAGGTATAGATGAAATTACTGGGAAATGATTCAAGAACAGCGAGATGTGATTATTATTTGAAGTTGTGTAATAGAAGCGTTTTATGGGGTTATAGTCTCAAGGATTGGAGGTAGAGCATAATAATACCTTATATAAGGGTAAGGAATATAAGGGGAACTGTAGGGAAACTATATAGGGAATAGTTTATTGATGTTGTAGGGAAGATATCTGGTATATTTGTCGAAAGAGTGCGTCGAGACTGAATGACTGAATTGGTGTAAGAAAAAAGTTCGTGTAGGAGTGACTTAGAAGGGTGTTATGGATCAATCTATCACATGGAAACAAATGACTGAGTAAATGGGGAGTAGAGGAGATAAAATATGTACTTATATCAGTTTTATGAATTTCAACAAGCGTAATGATTAAGGGGAAAATAGGAACTCTATTGCGCAGTGTTTAGTGATAATCGGTTGTCGTTAGTCATATCTGGATGGGAATCAAAGTATGTATGAGGATAGTGAAGCGTGTGAAGGAATAAATGGTGTCAAAGGATGGTTTATATTAATAGCGGAGTCGAACAGTTTGTTATGTCAATGGTTATTTCCAATTTTATATGATGGGTATGAAAGAATTAAGTGGGATAGGGGTAGAAAATGTGTTATAGAATGATGGATGAGATGATAGGAGGGTGCCTACCTTATTATATGACCAAGGGATTGTACGTTCTCTGTGGAGAATCTGAAGAGAGTTGGAGAGGATTGGTAGAGAGGATTGGCAGGGTGTGTAAAAGAGGTTTGAAGTAAAACGAATAAGGTTAAGGTTCATGGTGGTATGAGGATCAGTACCTCAGTGTGAAGTATGTTAGATGGTGAGAGCTGGAACAGTGTCTGAGTTTAAATATTCTAGGGTATATGTTGGATGAGAAGGAACGGATGATGCAGTAGTGTATATGATAAAGTTTGTAGAATGCAGAAAATGCTGGCTATAAATCGTTGTAGACATTTAAAAAGACTGAGTCTGGAGAGCGCTTAGGTCTTGCATGAGGGTAGTTGTTACCTTATATATATTGTTATAAGTAGTGAGACTATTGTCTGAATCAGAATGTAATAGCTTATATAAATAATTATCTACAGTGATCTAACGTCAATTTGTTCTGATGAACACACTCGTTAGGTGGCGTGCTACAGGTGGGAGAAGAAGAATTATAAAATGAGGAATGAACGATATAGAGTTTGTTGGTGTGAAGAAAGGTAAACGAGAGAATAAATGTACGTTATGATTGAGAATGCGGGTTTGGTCATTGTGGATAAGATAAATATTGATAGAGTCTATTGCTAAGCGATGTATAGTGGTGAAGTATTGTAGAAACCGCATGGAGTCGACGAAAGAAATAAGTTGGAAGTTGTGCATCATAAAGGAATGTTCTGCAGGAGAAATGTTGAGATGGTTTGGCAGAGCGAGAATTAAGAGTGCATGAGTAGGAGCGCGGGTTTTGTGAGGGGTTATGGTTGTGGCCGCCTGGCCAGGGGATGGAGCCAATACACTGACGAATTTACACAAGTGAGAGATCATCGTCCTCGGAGTTCCTCGTGTAAATTGAACATCTAGAAGTGATTTTCTGACTCAACGAGTTTTACTAATTAATGGTATAGAGGGGCGGTAAGGTACGGTCGTTTCTATGCTAGCTGCAATTTAGCCTTTCGACTTTTTTGATTGCACATTTTTTATCTACTGCTTATCTCTTCCGATTGAGCAAGTAATCGCTCCTCCCCCCAGCTGGGAAAAACAGGTAGATGGTAATAAGAGAAGACTAACCAAACCTTATGCTGAAACATGAGTCAATATGTCGAAATGTGTCTGCGGCCTGGTCCTCTTGATGTAACTTGAAGATATGTTGTTAGAAGATAAGTGAATATATATTTGAATGAATAATAATAATAATAATACTTAATAATAATAATAATAATATAAGAATAATACATAATAATAATAATATAATAAACATAATAATAAATATGCCAAACATATAAGCAGTATTTCAGTCCATATGACTGACTATACTAATAGAGCACGATGACTGACACTTCTAACGCGCGTAGAAAATTATCCATTTGCACACCATAGTTTCACTACTATAATTATATTCTATTATATTAAATTATTTATTATCTATTATTATTATGTATTATATTATATTATTTACATATGCATACTATTATTATTATTAGTATTTTATATTATTAATTATTATTCAACTCCGTAGAATTATTTGAAATTCCAAAAATTTGACAGCAACAGTCCAGGCGACCTTAATTAAGTTCCATAACAGAGATATTGTTCTATTAGTTATTACTACAAACATTCACTTGTGAATAATAAGTGATAATCAATCTAATCAATTAATAATAATACATATACATTAATAATAACTAATAAATAATAAATTAAAGCAGTACCTAAATGACCCAGAGCGATGTGACTCAAAGAATAGGAGATAAATGATGGAGCATTTGCTGACAACAATTTGAATCTTTTGATAGTATCAAGGCCTGATTAACATATAAGTATTGATATAACTAACTACGTACTATAATAATTGTATACCTACGATTGATATATATATATAATTAGTATAATTTAATAATGTATATATAATATATAAATATATAATATATTTTCTATATATATATTAATATATATATGTATCCTACAGGGGTATTGACCTTTATGTGGGAATTCTCTTGCATACCAACCTCGAGCATGGGAATCATAGTAATACACATGTAGAACTGGCAATCCCTCAGCCCCAGTCTACTAGTTTGTGTAGTTCATGTTATCCTTTGCATTTGTTACATATTAATCTTTCAGCCTTCATCCTTTTCCCCTCATTTTTTCGCCCCTCATATTGAAACGCTGATGAAGCCCTTCCTATATGGGAGGGCACTGCTTATCTTGCTCGAAGGTGTTGTGAAGCCACATCACCCATTCATAATCGGTATGAACCCACTAGCACCAGTTTATTATATATATACGCCTCTTTGAACATGAATACAAGAGACTCCGCAACTTGGCAGGGCCTCCGGGCACAAATCTCATAAGGATTCGACCCACGAGGGGGGAGGGACTCCTTTTGATTTGAAAATATACCATGGAAATACCCTTAATTTCATCCTCCAGAGATCTTGATGTGATATAACGAATTACCGAACCACTAAATTAAGTGTACTTCTCATTGAGATTCACATCAACATATTATGCTGAGATTCCTCACAATCTGTGTATTATGAAGGCATCTCTTGTCTATCCCAGCGGAATACGTACGTGTGCGTCACGCCCCATTGCATCCCAAGGCCCAAACAGTCGGGGCAACCCCGAAAATGGTGCCCTCTCATATAGTTTCAATGTATTTTACTCCATAATGCTGCTCAACCTCGGGTACGTAGCTACACAGATTCCAGTAATGGTATCTACTGTTGCTAATCCAACCCACCTCCAAAGCTCTTACTGAGCAAAGAACCATCATCTTAGTCATGCACTTTGAAAAAGCTTTAGGAATTGAACCCTCCCCCCCCAAGTCACGTTAATGAGGAGTCCCCTCTTGTTCAAGCTACTACCCAAATCAAAGTTCTATCTGTCATTCCTTAACTTCCTCAGAAGATCCCTATTCCACTCCATGAGTGAATTTATTCTTTAAAGAAGAGACTAAGATTATTGCTGTCATTCTAAAAATCTACTGTTAATAACGTTTACGATTTCCCCACATCGGATCGCTGACACCCAAATCCTCATTTATACTACCATTACACCCTTATCCACTACTACCGCCTAAAATGCGTTTACAAGAAGTTTTGTACATTTATCTCCTATCCCAACAGATGCTGTTTTAAAATGTCGACAGCTTGACACTCACGTACGCATGATCAATTCACAGCTGGTGGAGAAGAAGTTCACCAATTCCGTGAAAACAGACCACTCTGAAAAGAAACTGATGGAGGGCTCTACGAGTTGCCCTCTTTGCTATATACTGCCGTTCTTACCTGGCAGGAGTTTTTGGAATTGCACCTCATTACCAAAAATATGAGCAGGAGCAGCATGCCAGTACACAGCTCAAGACAAAATATCTAGCAGATTCTCAAGGCCAATCGCTATGGGTACAACCCTCGTCTACGCTGCAAACCCACCCAATCACACTCCATTCCAGTAGCGCTCTTTCCCCCCAAATTCCAGCGACGGACTCAAGCTAGATCACTGTAACCGCATCACCTGCATGCCTATATTGCTGTCTATTACAAATCGATCAAAAAACGGCTTTCAATTCTCAAAATTTCCTACACCCAAGTCATCAACAGCCTACCTAAATTGCTAGCATCAACTACTATGTTGCTGGGAAGACTTTTTTCAATTTTGAAAAATTGATTGCCCTTATGTGTCCTAGTCGACCTTAATAATGTATCATCGTCTGTAGTGTGAAGAATCACTCTTTCAAATAAATGAAACAATATTTTATAAAAATCAAATCGCATTGCCGTCAAAAAATTCCTTACCATAGCTAAATATGCAGGAGTTCCTTCATGTGATTATTTCAAATGCTAAAGGCCTATGATTTATATAATGTGATTCAACTTAAAATCTTATAAATATATGAGCCTCCCATTGCAGGCCATAAGTTACTGCACATCAAGCGCCAGTTATCTCCATTGATAAGTAAGTTCAAAAACTTGTGCAAGTATCAATCAATCGCACAAACATAATATATTATAGTAGGCCTGCATTGGCGTAACTCCTTGTACTCTTATCAACCAAGCATATACATATTATTAGTTACTAACATTGTGTTAGGTTGGGATTGGATGTAACGATTTGCTTGAAACTTTCAAATTTCTACAAATAGCCGCATCTCAAGTCATGTCTCTGCAGAAAGCTGGTTTTTTAGTTCTGCAAAATTAGCTATTTTGTTCTTCGAGTTAGCACTGAGCAGTCATATTCAGTCTTATTTGTTTATTTTGAAAAATTTCATATTGGCGCACTTACTCCCCATTCCCATCGCTAAAATGAGGTGTAATCCAAACGCATGATCGAGAATTTAAATAAAATAAGATCCAAAACTCTAGAAGCTATCAATTTATGTTACTCTTTAAGCAAACTAAGAGTCTCAACAATTACTTTTAATTCTCACACAACACAACTATAAGAATTTTGCAAAAAAAAACAATATTGCTCCTAAAGAAAAAACCCCAGGAATAGTAATTAAACCTAAAAAGCACCGCCTTTTTATCCAACCTCCAACGATGAGTAATTTACAGTCCAACAATACTTCTTTCACAGAACATAACTCTCTGAATACTCATCAAAATCTTAAATCAATTTGGAATCTAAATAACATACGCAATATTACTTAATTCTTATTACAAGTAAAGAACTCAGTGTCACATTATATATTCACTCCTATGATGCTTTTAATAAGCATACGCAATGACTTTTCTATATTCACACTCTAAAATTTTATCACTAAAGAAACTTACCTCAACCCTAGGACATATTAGTGATAACTTTTACAATCACCTAGCTGAGGACACTTTATAGAAGCAGCATTTACTGGTCTAACTTAGCATACAACTGATTCATGCTACTCTTACAGTTTCATCCAAAAGCTAAATAACTCTTTTACAATTGCACCCATAGCTTAGTGATCATTTCCAGATATTATTTGGTCAAAAAGAACCCCACTAATCGGAACTAACTGAAAAACCTATAGTGAACTGAGTTTTCATAACAAAAACTTCAAATGTATGTTAGTTTTATAACTTGAATGTCATAAAAATCAAAATATAATCTTCAATAGAATTTTTAAAACAATACAGTAGTCTAACACTTCATACTCAATAAAAAAAAAAAAAAATAATAGGCTACTATTAAGGTCAGTTTCAAAAAGGAAAAAAAAATTGGTATTATTCTATATTTGAATCAGTGCATATTTTCTGAAAAAATTTTCTAAGTTCAAAATAATTTCTAAGTTCAGAAAAGTTGTTAAGTTTTTAAGAAAATTCGGGAAAATTGCACTTTTGTAATTATGCCAGAAGCCTGCCACTAAAGAATTTTCTTAAAAAACTTTACTAACTTAACTTTTCTGAACTCTAGAAATTTTTTGAACTTAAGAAAATTTCCAGACAAAATATAACTACGGATTCAAATCTAGATATTTAACAAAAAATTATATACCGGTACTACTGCATTCCAAAGTATCAAAATATAGCTTTACTCACTTTAGTAAAATTAATTTTAGAATTTTGTCTTGCCAATCTACTTTGAAATACTCTTATTCATTTGAGGAAAATACGGCAACCACAGAGAAATGTTTAAAAAATTTCTGAAAAAAAATGGAAGACACTATATTCATATTAACAAAGACACACAAACCTAAATATATATATATATATTATATATTATATATATGATAGTATATATATATATGATTTTACGTAGTATAAAAAAATTAAATGTATAATATATTATAAGGCACAAATTATATATATTACTATTATTTATATTATAATACTATATATATAGTATGCTATGATACTATAATTATATATATAAAAGCCCTATTCACTTTAAGTTAAGGAAGCATAATAAATAAAAATTAGAAATAAAGGTATATTTTTGTATTTAAAAATTATTTTATTTTGGATTTGAAACAAAGTTCTCAATTTAGAAGTTGAATTTGAAGATAAATAATAAATTTTAATCGTATAAACACTATAACTGTCTATAGCGAGGTGTTCTCAAAAATCCTATTATTCGTCATACGGCCGCCGACATTATGAAAATCAATTATTTTTCAGCGCCCTCCCAAATTTATTTTACTTTACCAAAACTTAAAAATCACAATGACATTCATTACTTTAATTAATTTACATTATGATATATATAGGATTATAATTATTTCAATATATATTAAGTTTATATAATTATTATTAATAATATATTCTCTATATATAATATATATATTGATAGGTATATTATATATATAGTATATCTGTATTTAGTAGTATAGACTATCTATATATATTAAGTATCATTTACTCTATTATAATACTCTTTAGTTACCTAAAATTAGTATTATAGTTATAAAGTTATAGTATAAAAACTAAAATTTATACAATCAAAAGGCAGAAATATGAACTTAAATTACTAATAATCGATGATTGATGTATAGTAAGTATATAATTTCGAATGAACTTAAATTATTAGTAATGACAAATGTCATCAAACAGCAATCCGCCCCCTAAACCACTCATACACCCTCATTTTTTCTAGCTCCCCTTATCGCCCTATATTGAGGCCTCCTCAGCGCCCCACAAGGCGCGGTTTTCGGCCCACTTGAGAAAGGACTGCGTCTATAGTATACATCTATATTTTATACATGAGCGAGCGAGTAGTAGTTGTTATACGCAGCACGCATTAGGAGCAGCCGGTCAGCCATGCATATCAACCGTAGCATGCTAGGTCACCCCCCTCCCCCTCTACTCTATGCGTACTTATTCATTAAATTTTATTCCTTCAACTCAATATAATTTACTCTAATGAAAAAAATAAGTTTAATATATCAAAATAATTTCTTGAAAATGAAAACAAATAAAATTAAAGAAATAAATAAAAAGTACAAAAAATTGACTTTATGAAACTTCTCAACAAAATTTTAATTCTTAAAATAATAAAAATATTCTATTGCTAGATTTTTCCCTTGGATCAAACTGTATATTCTTAGTTTGCTACAACTTTTACAAATACAAGTCTATTATTTTATATTGCTCCCGAGTGTTTACAAGAAGTTCTTTGACGTTTATCTAGCTTATACTTATATAGTTATATATTATATATATATATATATATATACTATGCTATACTATACTATACTAATACTCAATAATATTTATATAATATATATAAGATATATTATATAGATATATAAATATTATTTGTTACGGCGAGAGGGGCAAACCCTGCCATAGTCGAAACAAACAGAAAAGAATTCACCCAAAGCGCAGAAAAGTCTAATAGGAAAAGAAACGGTGATCGATTGCAGCAAGAAAAGCGCCAAGCCAGCGTTGCGCAACACTTTTGTAGAATAAAATGAAAAAAAAAGAAGGTAAGAAACCTGAACCTCGAGGTGTTACTAAGGAGACTAGCTATTCAATAAAACGCAGACATTCAAAAAATCAATAAAAATATATAATTAAAATACCAGACATACTAATACGAGGATCTCGCCTTTGCACCATAGCAGTTTCTTAATATATAAGAAAATGATACAAAATTAGTAGTTAATGCACCGCGACCCGCATCTAGAAGGTAGTAAAGATACTATACCAGAGACGATCAATAAACCATATATAAATGTAGATAATATTCTCAGCGAGGCTGAAGTCAATTCGATGTGCAAACTTACTCTACTTTAAATCAGAGACACGCATGTGTAGACTGGACGAGTGCAAGCGACGATCCCATCAGATTACATGGTTCAATATCGACGCTGACGGAGATCGATAAGTATAGATTTAATTACAAGAAACATCGATATCTCGCGAAATTAGCCACAGAGTATAGACTATTCGAAAAATATAAGTCGCACAACTTAAGATGCAGATATGGGTAATTCGGGTTAATAATTAATAATCTTCGCGCTATCAAAAATATATGCAGTATTATTTCTTGACATCTTGCATATTTAAGTAAGTTATAAAAAGTTCATTTTTCGTTATTTAACGATTACAATATTGAATAATCTATATATCAAGCACAAAGCAATTAGAGATCGGGATTATATAAAAAATAAAATTGATTGATAAATAATGGAATAAAATCCCCAGAACATATATTAGTCAGCTCAATTTAGTAAAAATTTAGATTATCGATTGCAACAAACTATGTGCGTTAAAGATAGTGCCGATCACAAATTAAACCATAATTAATGGAACACGTAACTTGTTCATCTGTGACCACTCGACCCTCTCCAGGATAGCTTTCAGCTAAGCGGCAGCATTAAATATATGGCCCGCAAATTCGGCTATGATTCAGGGCAATTATTGAGCCGCGGTTGAACAATAACCAGATGGCGAACAACCGGCCAAGGAAGGACTGGGCACTCAGTTCATAAACGATTATGTCCCGTGAAAAAATCGATCATATGATCCCAGCCGACAATCACAATGGCTCAAGCCCGGAGCAACAGCTCCCAGTTTCGATCCCTGCAAAATGCAGTTATCAGACCTCTAACGCAACTCTTAAATTAGCAATGACAAAGTTATTTGAAAGTATTGCACCATAAAATTATAAAAGTTAGAGGTCTGATAACTGCATTTTTGCAGGGATCGAAACTGGGAGCTGTTGCTCCGGGCTTGAGCCATTGTGATTGTCGGCTGGGATCATATGATCGATTTTTTTCACGGGACATAATCGTTTATGAACTGAGTGCCCAGTCCTTCCTTGGCCGGTTGTTCGCCATCTGGTTATTGTTCAACCGCGGCCCAATAATTGCCCTGAATCATAGCCGAATTTGCGGCCCATATATTGAATGCTGCCTCTTAGTTGACGCTACCGGAGGGTCGAGTGGTCACAGATGAACAAGTTACGTGTTCCATTAATTTATGTTTAATTGTGATCGGCACTATCCTTTAACGCAACATAGTTGTTGCCCATCTGATAACTAAAAATTTTACTAATAATGAGCTGACTAATATTATGTCTGGTAATTTTTATTCACCATTATTTAAAACAATTTATTTTATATTTAGAAATCTGAAATGGTTGTGTGACATTGGAAACCCCATTCAAATTCGTTGCTTGTATATAAGATTAATCATTATTGTAATTGTTATAATTATTATAAGACTAACTATTAAGCAACTTAAAATATGCTATCTATCTTTAAATATATGCAAGATTTCTGATAGCGCGAGTAAGAATTATTAAGCTCCGAATACCAATTCTGCATCTTAAAGTTGTGCACTTAATATATTTCCGAAAATAGTGTTATAACCTGTGGCTATCTGTTCGCACAGAGAATAATCGATCTTCTTGTAAATTCAATTTTATTACCGTTAGCATCCCGGTCGCGCATTGGCCACGAATGATGGATCGTCATGATTGACTCGTCCATTTATATATTCTGACACTGCACGTGTCTCTGACTTTAAGTAATTTAATAATTTGCACTCAATACTATCAGTCGCGAGGAGTATCCATATATTTATAATATGTTTTATTGATCGTTCTGGGTAGTACTATTTTTACTACCTCATAAAGAATAGTTGCCAATTTGCCTCAATTTGATTTGTTTCTACTTTTTTTAATATTTAAGAACTTATTTTCATTCATCAGCGTATAATGTTCTGTCTTTTTTTAATATATATTTTTATCATAATTTTTGTGTGTCTGGTTCAAATGAAGAAGCTATTGTCATTTTCTAAAGGCAACTAGTTTCTACCTTCTTTTTTCATTTTATATCTACAAGAAGAGTGCAGCAACGGCTGGGTGACCGCTTTATTGTCTGATTCAGTCATACCTTACTTATCCTATAGCTTTCTGCGCTTAGCGCTTTTCTTTTCTTGATTTCGACTAATTGCAAAGGGTTTGCCCCACCTCTCCCAGTAACAAATATACTATTTAATATATAGTATTAATATATATATATATTATAATAATATATATATATATATCAATATATATATATAATAATATTATATATATTATATAATATAATATATTATCATATAATATATAATATATAATATAAAAGACTTTTGTTAAACCAGGGAGCAATAAAAAAAAAAAATATTTTGTAAAGTTAGCAAAACTAAGAAATACATTTATGATCCAAGGGAACTTTACCAAGATTATATTTATTTATTTTAAATAAATTTGAAGTTCATAAAGTCAAATTTTGTGTCTTTTCAGTTCTCTTAAATTAGATTTTTTTTTCATTTTTCAAATTATTCATTAATTAATTATTTTCATTAAGATATTTATTAGAGTTTAATAATAAAAATTAGGACATATAACAAAGAGTAAGATGCCTAGCAGGCTCGGGTTAGTATGCATGGCTGACCGCTCGCTCCTAATGCGTGCTGCCGTATAACAACTTACTCTCGCTCGCTGCATGTATATAATATAGATATAACTATAGACAGTCTTTCTCAAAGATGGCCGAAACGCCTCCTTTGTGGGTCAGATGATGCCTATATATTAGGGTCGATAAGTAGCTTAGAAAAAAATGTGAGGGTGTTGAGTGGTTATAGGGGGCGATGGATCTGAATTGGTAACTATTCATCTCTACTATATATTTAAAAATTCATGAAAATTTAAAACCTACCTACTACACAACATCCTAATATTTAGTTAATTTTAGTTCATATTTCTTTCCAATTTAGTGTATAATTTATATTTTTACTATATTTATAACTATATATATATAATTATATATATATATTATATATATAATAGATATTATATATATATATTATAATATTATTATTATATATATTATATATATATTAATTATATATAATATATATATATTAAATATATAATATATAATATAATATTAATATATTATTAATAATATTATATAATATAATATATATATAAAATTAAATTAATAAAGTAAAAAACAATGTCATTGATGTTTTAAGTTATTGTAAAGTTAAAAAAAATTTGGGGGCGCTGAAAAAAAATTGATTATCAAATTGGCGGTGACGAAATAGGTTTATGAGATTACCTCTGCTATTAAGACTAATTAAGTTGTTAATAAGATTTAAATTTTTATTTATCTTTTGATTTATTGGAAATTTGAAGAAAATTGATAAAACAATCCCAGCAATAACAGAAATTTTTAGTAGACATATCCAACCAATTTCGATTCTAAATCTTTTTTATGCCTCCCAATTTAATTAAAGGCTTTAGGTTGCTATAAAATTACTATATATATATATATAGAGTATAATTATATAATATATAACTTATAGCTATATATTATAATATTAATAAAGTAATATATATATAGTATATATATATAATATATATATATATATAGATATATATTTATAATATATATATATACTATATATAAGTCTGGCTTTGTTTAATAAAATTTCATCGGTTCATTTATTCAAAATTTTTATACATTTCTCTATTAGGTTCTCCCGTATCGGTTCCTCCAGAAATGAAAGAGTATTCAATACGATTGCCAGAAAGCAAAATTCGAATTAATTTACTAAAGGGTAAAGCTATATTCTTGATTACTTTGAATCAGTGACCCGGATATAATTTGTTAAAATCTAATTTGAATCCGTGTTATATTTTCTGAAAAATTTCCATATTCAAAAAATATATTCTAAAGTTCAGAAATTAAGTTAACGATAAAGTTTTAAGAAATCCTTTAGTGGCAGCTTCTGGAATTTTTTGCCAGAAGCTTACCACTAAACAATTTTCTTTAAAAAAAACTTTACTTAACTTTAATAACTTAGAAATATTTTGAACTTAGAAAATTTTTTCAGAAAAATATTTATTAAAATATAGAATAATACCAAACTTTTTTTTCCTTTGCAAAACTACCTTAATAGTAGCTATATTTTTTTTTTTTTAACTGAGTAGAAGTGTTAAATACGTATGTTTAAATTATGAGATATTTTGTTGATTTATGGAACCATCTAAGTTAAAAACTTAATGCATTTTGAATTTATTATAAAGCCATTTCACTCATATTTCAGTTCCCCGATATTTAGTTCCTTTATAACCAAAAATACTTGGAAATGAAATCACTAGCTGCAATAAGAGTTTTGAGCTTTTTGGTGAAATGTTAAGATGACTTGATCGATTTATGCTGAATTAACAGTAAATCAATTATTAAAGTTCCCCAGCTAGGTTGATGTAAAAGTATCACAATATGGTATAGGTTGAAAATTTGAAAATGAATAAAAATTGGTAATAGGGATAAGAGAAGAAATGCTTATTAGAAAATCATCATGGAAGCTGGTAAAAAGTGACACAGTTTTTACTTACTCTATATTAAGTAAATTGTAAGTATTAGTAAAGTTGCCCACGTGATTAAATATTGGACATGCAATAATTAGAAGATGATGTGAAGTGAATTGTGATATAATCCATCATTTATGGTAAGAAAGGAGGTGCTTTTAGGGTTGAATTACTGAGTGCAAACTTTTTTTTTCAAATCTATATAAATGTTGCTTGATAGAGGAATACAAAAGTATTCTAGAGAAGCTCTAAGTTTGCTTATGATACAATTGATTAATCTATGTTTGGAATCTATAGTTTTGTAGGGTTAAAAACTCGCACTGATGCTTGCTGGATAAACCTAATTTGGATGGGATGGGGAGATTAAGTGGCAAACATGAATTTCGAATAAAAAAAGTTAATGCTCTTTCTATGTTAACTCCAAAAAATTTAATTTGACAAATAAAAAACACAGTTTGCGACAAAAAAATGACTTGAATGTGGCTACTTGTAGAAATTTGAAAGTGTGCAGAGCAATGTTTTAAATCTAAAATAGAACTAACAAATGTTAGGATTGCTATAACTATGAATGTTTTGATAAACAAAGGAGAAGTAATGATCAGGCCATATAATAATTATGTTTGTGCAGTTGATGAACATATCATGCACTAAATGTTTGAAACCTTACTTACTTACTAAGTAAAGACACTCAAATAGCTTATTGAGCAGATACTTAGAGCTGCAAGTGGGAGCTACAACGTATGATTAAGAAACTTATATACAATTATAAATAAGCGTGTTGAAATAGAATGAAGAACTTGCATATTACTATGGTAAGAGAATGTTTTGAGGAATGCGATTCTTGATTAATAAATATTTTCATTATCTATTGAAGTGAAGTAAATTCCTTCACACTACAGACGATAACTTTATAATGTCGCACTATAGGATGATATGCTAAGCATTTACCCATTGAAAGAATATGCAAGCATTTGCCCTGTTGGAATGCTAAGCATTTAGGTAGGCTGATTTGACACATTTTGTGGTAAGATTTGGAATTGTGAAAGCCGTTTTTGACGATTTGAATAACATAGCAATATAGGCAGTGCAGGTGAGCAGTTTACAGGATTGCTTGTGATTCGCTGGAATTTGTGGAAGAAGCTCTATGAATGGAGTTGTTTGGTTGGCGTTGACAAGCAGAGACTGGTTACCATAGATTGTCCTGAGATGTAAGGATATTTTGTCTTTTGAGCTGGTATAGCATCTCTCCTGCTCAAATTTTTGTATGGTGCAAAATTCCAAAACCTCCTGCTAACACGGTAGGACTGCTATAAAAAAAGAGTCAATTGTAGAGCCCCACATTTTGTCAGAGTGGTCTGTTTTCACGGAATGTTGAAAATTTACTTTCCACTAACTGTTAGCTAATTATCTGCGTCCCCTTAACTGACCAAATATAACTGCCGACATTTAAAAAAAAACATCTTGTTGGAATAAATGTACAACCACTTGCTTCTGATAAAACGCAATTTTTACCTATTAGTAGATGAAAAGGGGTATTAATGGCAGTTGATAAATGAGGATTTTGTATATATGTGTCAGGCGGAGTCCCGATGTGGGGAAAAATCGTAAACGTTATTACAGAAAACCTTTTTGCTTAGATTTTCTTAGGAATGACAGCAATACTTATATTCTTCTGTCTAAAAAATAAAATTTTCAGAGTGGAAATAAGGGATCTTTCTGAGAACAATTAAGGTGACTAAGATATGAAACTTGATTATCGCTGGTAAGTATCTGAACAAGGAGGGACCCATTCCTCATTAACGTGACCTGGGAGTAGCGGTCTTCCATCCTAAAGCTTCAAGTGAATCACTGAAAATGATGGTTCTATTGTCAGAAAGAGCTTTGGAAGTGGTGATAGCAACAGAATTACATCTGGAATAGTGTGTCAGCTACAGTCACCGGAGTTGGCAGCCATATGGAGTAAACAATTTAAAAACACTTATGAACGAGGCACATTCGGTGTTCTCCCACGACTGTTCTGTAGGCACTTGGGGATATTGCAATATGGGGCTGCCAAGCGACTGATCGCTGGGGATAGGACAGAGGCCTTCCAGATAAAGTGGAGGGAATCACAGCATTAATATTTGAAGTGCAATTCAAAAGTAAGTCCATAATTAGTTGCGGTTCGTAATCGTTATATCCATCAATCTCTGAGGTGAATTAAGGTTTTCCATGGTATATTAAATCAAAGGAGTCCCCTCCCCCCTCGTGTGGTGTCGAATCTATGAGATGCCCGGAGGACTATAGCTCAAGTTGCCGGAGATTCTCTTATTAATAGTTTCCAAGAGGGAGTCATATAATAATATAAAAATCCAAACCTGGTGCACGGTGACGGTTCACCGAATATTGATAATGTAGTGATGTGGCCTCACACCCTTCAGACACAATAACGCCTATGATTGCCCCTCCCAGAAGGCTTCAGGGCTTCATCAGCGTTCAAATGAGGGGAGCGAAAAAATGAGGGGAAAGGATGAAGGCTGAAAGATTAATATGTAACAAAGCAAAGGCTATAAATACAAATACACAAACATAGTCGGGGCTGGAGTAAGCTCAGAAACTAAACATTTTATTCCTTTATTACATATAGTCATGCCTCAGGGTTAGTATACCAAGAGCACTATACACCACATAAGAATCATATAACCTCCCCTTGTGGTACCATATATATATATAGTATATATTATAATATAACTATACATATATATATATTATATATATATTATATATTACTTATATATATATATAATATATAATATATATAATATATATTTATATATATTAATAAAATATATTTAATCAGGCCTTTTGTACATCAAAAAATCAAATTGTTGCAGCAAATGCTCCATCATTTACTCCTATTTTGAGGTCACATCTCTTGGGTCATTGAGGTTACTGCTATAAATTATATTATTATTTATATTATTATTATCATTATTTATTAATTATTATTATTAATTATTATTATAAAAGTAAGAATAGTTGTACGTAAAACTAATACGAAAAACTTTTGTGGTATATCTAAATATTTATTTGCTTTAAAATTTTGAGAAATTGTAAGAGTTTCATTGTGATTAATAATAATAATAATAATAATAATAATAATAATAAAATAATAATATAATAAATATAAAGTAATAATAATAATAATAATAATTTAAAATAATAATAATTTAAATAATAAAAACCATTAATTATTAATTTATGTAACAACATGTAATTTCTACTTAAATATTTTAGCATCTTCTATTATTTCAGGCTATGGTAAATACTTTAATAATGTTAGCATAAATTTTATTATTATTATTATTATTATTATTATATATTATTATATTATTTATTATTTATATTATATATTATTATTATTATATTATTATATATATTATTATTATTTATTACAGTTACATCAGAAAATCCAAGACCCAGAGCTACAATTTAAATATTACTGTTTAAGCTTAAAGTTTGTTATCTTCTTCTTCTTCATCTACCTTTTCTCCCCAAGACTGGGGGGTAAGGGTATATCTAATATATATATATAAAGTAGAAAAATATGACAAGTCGAAAAGAAAACCCCAGCATACTTACCGCTACCCTCTATACCATTAATTGTAGAACTCGTTTCATGTCAGAATAAATCCACCCTAGAGCTTCACGTGAGACCCGCGGACGAATCTCACATATGGTTTAAATCGTTCAATTGTTAGGTTCATCCCTGGCCCAGGTGGGCCACAACCACAACCGTAACCCCTCACAAAACCCCGCCATTCTCTCCTATTCATGCACCTTTATTCTCGCTCTCCAAACTCACATATTTCTCCTCCTGCCAGACATTCCTTTACTGAACTCAATCCCTTTTTCTTTTCGGTTTCTCACCGTTCGTTCTAACTACAACTCCCACTTATACATCTTTCTTCGACTTATCATATATCCTTTCCCATAGACCAAAACCATCTTCAACAGATTACTTCATTTATTCTCTTCGGTTATACCCTTCTTCACACTCACACAAATCCTCTTAATACGTTCATTCCTTATATTATCAATTCTGTCGCTTCTTCACACCTTAGCTAACACCTAATTCTATCTATGTTCTAGAAATATATCTTATTAACTTTAGATCGTATTTACTTCTATTCCAGACCATTAGTCTCAACTTACTTATACAAATAACACAGTAACAAACTAGATACCCTCAGCAAGACCCTAGCGCACTCTCCAGACTCAGTCCTTTTACATTCACCACCGATTTAATTGCACCACCACTTTCCTACCAATCACAACTTTCATACTACACTCTTGCATCGCATCCGTTCCCTTCTCAGTTCCAAACATTAGTACGCCTATAATATTTAAATCATACACTTGTTCATATATAGCTAACATAACTTCACCATGAGGACTTGATAGAAAACTCACTCACAACCAAACCTTACTCTTATCTCCGTTTACTTTCAAAACCCTCTCTTTTACACACCCTGCTTTCATATATACTCATCTCATTCCTACTCAAACTCTCTTAGATTCGCCACATGAGAACCAAATTATATCTGATATAATAGGGTAGGCACACCTCCACTTCATTTTTCTTCTCATCTCATCATTCTTAACCCTATTTCCTACCACCCCACCTTCTAATTACTTTCATAACACCACATCCAATATAAAAAATTGAAATATAACCAGTATACTATAACACAAACTCTACTGTCATCCGCTATTAAAATTAACATAAACCCAATCACTTTGAACACCATTTATTTTACACACGCTTCACTATCCCATAATTACTTTGATTCCATTAAAAGACACCACCAAAACTGATATATCACTAACACCGGCCATAGTAAGCTTTCCTATTATACCCTATCATTACGGCTGTTTGCTAAATCCATATAAAACTCATAAGTACCATTATGCTTCTTCTCCTCACCATTCTCAGGCATATGTATCAATGTGAAATGTTGATCCAACACCTTCTACAACTCCTAACGCCACTACTTGTTCTTCACCATACAGTCCTTCAGTCACTCGACGCACTCTTTCGACAACAATACCAGCATATATCTTCTACAATACCACTCAATAACTAATTCCCTATAATTTCTACAGTACCCCTTATCTCCCTTACCCTTTATATATGTGTTTACTGATTACTGCTCTCCTCCAATCCCTTGGAATTATACCCCCCCCTCCATAAACGCTTTAATTACACAACTTCCATCTAATCATATCACCATCTCGCCTCCGTTCTTGATCATGTTCACCAGTAATTTCATCTTAAACCTGCAGATTTACCATCTCTTTAACTTCTCACTTACTAACCCATACTTCTTCTATTATATATATGTCATCCTCCAAAATACCTATTTCCTTCTTGCACCATCTCAAACCCACACACATTCACTATCACCTTTATTACTATCAAATTAGCAGATTCTCGAAGTCTCTTGCCAATAATTTTAAGAATGAAATTTCATCAGTATAATTTACTAAAGAATTTTTCCCCTTATTCTTCATTCTTAACCTTTCGCCTCGCTCCTTCCTATAAGAGCTTCCTATTCCTTATAATAATAATAATAATAATAAAAATAATAATAATAAATTATTAGAGAATTTAAAGGTGTTGATTGAGTTGTTTTTATAGCAATAGCTATGATAAGGTTGATTGTGATTTTCTATAAATAACACACACACACACCATTAGCAATATAAAATTTGAACTTCAAATTGAAATATAATTAATTTTTTCAAAGTTTTATTTTTTGTATTTTGCTTCAATTTAAATCTTTATTTAGTTTTGATAAGTTTATAATTAGTTTTGAACATTTTGTTTCACTTCTGAAATCTCATTAGTTTTATTTAGTTTTTAATAAGCTTCTTTAAAATTTTGATTAAAAAGAAAATAGTTTAATTTTTTAACGCAGGCAAATATATAAATATTTAGAAATAAATATATAATGTAATTAGAACTGCGGAGCAGGAAATTGTTTCACAGACTCTTGTTACATTTAAAATTTACGTGCCACTATCGCTTCTGGATCCTGCTCAAGCTATCTCCAGCTGTAAAGAATTTTTCCTTATTTTTTTTTACTTATTTTTACTTTACTCTTTTTAATTTTTACTTATCTCTTATCTAAGAAATTCAGCAGCCCTGTCATTAGTTATTATTGGCAACACATATTACTGGGATGCTCAGTTGGCAATCTAGCCCTCCCCCTTTAACTACACCTATGAATGTAAGTCGGGCATCATTTTTAGTTATGAAATCAATGATTGTTTGTTTATAAAGTAAAATAAAAAGAAATGATAATTACTAACACATTTATATTCATTTATAATTTTAAGTCTAAAAAAAAAAATTTTATATAAAAATTAATTTTAAATTCAGTTTCGTATTTCATCATGAAATTTATTTCATTTCAGCTTCGGCACAACCTTAAATAAATATATCTACACCATCGTTCCAACTTCAGTTTCAAAACAAACTAATTTTTTTTCCGAAGATATCTCTGGCTCCGGCTCCGGCTCCGGCTCCGGCTCCGGCTCCGGCTCCGGCTCCGGCTCCGGCTCCTGTTCTGGCTCCAACTCCAGCTTTGCAGCTCTTGTAACAAATTAAATTATAGGAGAAGAAACAATATGGATAACGTAAATAACTACTATAATATATATATATAATATATATATATATATATATATATATATATATATATATATATATATATATATATATATATATATATATATATATATATATATATATATATATATAATATATATATATATATATATATAAATATAATATATATATATATATATATATATATATATATATATATATATATATATATATATATATATATATATATATATATATATATATATATATATATAGCAACTAATATACATCTATATTTAAATAAGGAAATATAATATCAATGCATGAACAACGATAAGGTACTAAAATAATATATATATATATATATATATATATATGCTCATATGTATATATAATATATATATATATGTAATAATAATATATATATACTTTCTATATATATATATATAAAGTTACATAACGCCCACACGGAACGGGAGCTCGGATCCAAAAAAATTTTCAAGTAGCATCTATGATACATAAATAGATGTTCTAGGGTCGAAATATTTTTTTTTTTTTTCTAGGAGCGAAATTATATATATATTGTTGTAAGGTATCACGGCAATGTAGGGGGATCGAGCCGACGGGGAACACAGGGGACGTTTTCCATACCCGTAGGGGAGGGGCGGAGGTTCCCACCCAAATACCAAAGAGCGGGGTTCCGGAGACCCTCCCCGGAGAGGGGAAATAGTCCTACCCCGGAAGGCCGAGAGGCCCCGACTCCTGCCATCGGTGCGGTATACCGTTGGGGTATTCTTTAAATAAAACAAGGCAAAACTATACTAGAAGGTCTATTTATTTTAACAGTAACGCATAAAGGTCATAAATAGGCTCTCTAATCATAATACTATAATTATTAACAATAATTTCTTTACATTTTTCCTTACTAAGAATTTTACCAGGATTCCAAAAATGTATTCCTTTTTCGCTGTAGCTATTGTAGTTTTTTGAGATATGAGTTGTGTCTTCGACCCTTAAACGTCTATTTATGTATCATAGAGGCTACCTGTGAATTTTTTTTTTGATCCAAGGCTCCCGTTCCGTGTGGGCGTTAAGTAACTTTTACCATATATATATATATATATATATATATATATATATATATATATATATATATATATATATATATATATATATATATATATATATACTAAATATATATATATATATATATATATATATTTATATATATATATATATATATATATATATATATATTTATATATATATATATATATATATATATATATATATATATATATATATATATATATATATATATATATATATATATATATATATATATATATATATAAATTGACAAATATTAATAAAGCTTATTTAAAATTTAAATTTTGAAATAATAAAATTACGATGTTAAATTACTCAAACTCAATCGTAGACCACGTGAATTTTAAACCAATTCTTCCCTTAGATCATCCACTTGGGAAATTTTCAAAGATGTTCTTCTCCGTTCGTATCAAAACTGACGTTCATTTATCTCAGTTTTAATTAATAATACTCAGGATTAATGCTTATTTGAGATGCTACAAGTTAAACTGAGGTTGGCATAACATTCTATTTCATTAAATGGTGGTATATAATAGAGAAACCACACTCAACTATATAACTACTTAAAACTGACCATTTAGCGGTTTCCTGCCACCTAATGTAGTAGCATACAAAATTACTTAAAGAATGTTAAAAGTATTTATTAACTTGGTTAAATTACTTTCAATCATGATAAACTTTAGGCTCATTGTTAAAACTATTTTTCCCAACTAAAGTAAAAGTAGTTTAAACTACTAGAATATTGTGAGGTTGCTTTGAATTCTTCTGTTTTTTAGTATTTTCGCCTTCTAATGGGTACCTATTTTAAATATATTTATTAGTAAATTTAATCATAATTATATATATATATATATATATATATATATATATATATATATATATATATATATATATATATATATATATATATATATATATATATATATATATATATATATATATATTTAAATTTATGATTAAATTTAACTGTTCAATATTATTTAAAATAGAAATCTCATATATATATCATATATATATATATATATATATATATATATATATATATATATATATATATATATACATATATATACTATATATACTATATATATATATATATATATATATATATATATATATTTCCTGCTATATATATATATAAATTAACATTCGTGTGTGGACGCAGTGAAACCAAAGGGGAAGCAGAAATACAGAAGGACAAGAGATGGAAGTTTGGAAAGACGAAGGATATGATCAGAGATGGATTTATTGAAGTGATGGAGTGGTCTGAGGAATCTACTACTGAAGAGTTTAAGGAGAGAGAGAGAGAGAGAGAGAGAGAGAGAGAGAGAGAGAGAGAGAGAGAGAGAGAGACAGTTGTCAACTAAGATATATACCAATGGAAGCCTTAAAATTAAAAAAAATTGTGAAAAACGTTTATAAAAAAAAAATTCTATGAAAAATAATTGTATTTATAATATATAATATTTATAATGTTTAGTAATAATATTTGAACTACTTTATAAATACAAAATTAAAATTATAAAGAAGAAATTTAAAATAATACATTGTAGAAGGTGAAGTTCCGTTTCTCAAGGCAATCGTCGAGTCATATGAAGAAAATTTAGCAAATTCTCTTCCACTGATAGCAAGGGTTTGAAAACCCCTCTTCTCATAAATTTTCGTGACTGGTGGTGATATATTAATAGTGATAGTTGTGATTGGGAAAATAATAATATTTATTACAGTGTATTGTGGAAAAATATAGTGTTGAGCATTTGAATATTAATATTTAATCATAGTGTATTCAGCAGCAAAATAATAATTAATAATTTTAATATTAAAAAAACAGTGGTCAGTTGTGATTGACAGTGAAATACAGGGAATTTGTGTTGGAAAATAGTGTTTAGCTTTTTAAAAATAATATTAATAATGATAATAAAATATTATATGTATATGCGTGTGTATCTATGTATGTATTTGTATATATTTAAATATATGTATATGTTTTTTTGTACTTTATATTTATTTATACTAAAAGCGCCAGGTAGTTCAGTGGTTGAGTACTCGCCAAACAAAGCGAGGGTCCCATGTTCGCAACTGGTGGGAGAATATGAGTTATTCTCTTATAAGAGCTAGGCTACGTCCTGCTTGGACGTTAATTGAGTAGACCCCCTCCTAGATTAGGGACCTGACTGTGAGCAGTAGTGTTTACCTTCTGTAATATATATATTTATATATATATATATATATATATATATATATATATATATATATATATATATATATATATATATATATATATATATATATATATATATACTATATATATATATATATATATATTTATAACTTAATATATATATATATATATGCTGCTATAATAATAACAACAATAACAATAATATAATATTGTATGTATATGTATGTTGTTTGAAATTCATTGTATATATAGCAATATATATATATATTGTAATATATAACCGCATATATATATATATAAATAATAATAACCAATAATAATAATATATATATATAATAATAATATGTATATATAATATAATAATAACAATAATAATAATATATAATAATAATATAACATAATAATAATATATGTAATAATAATAATTTACATAATATAATAATAATATATATATATTAACAATAATAATATATAATAATAATAGCCAATATGTATATATAACTCTTAATAATATAGCATATAATATGTTCACTACTATATACTATGTATATATATATATATATATAATATATATATATATATATGTATAATATATATATATATATATATATAGTATATATATATATTTATATATATAACTAATATATATATATATATATATATATATATTTAACAACATAGATCTCTAACAATACCACAAAGAAAACTGAATACGCGCATATCTGCCCTTATATATATATATATATATATATATATATATGTGTGTGATGATCATTGTGTGTGTAAAAGCATCTGTTTTTTCATGTGTGTATTTGTTGGAATGCGAACTTGAGTGTTTGAAGGACGAATAAGAAGAAATTTCTTTTGTTTCGCTCTTCATTGTTAGTTACTTTCAATTTGAAGCAAATGGAATCTCTCCCTCCTACAGACCTATTGAAATTTACAGATTTCTTTTTCGTTTTTCTTTGGCATACATGTGTGTACGTATTTACTCATGAAAATACGTACAAAAATATGGTTTAAAAAATTGTGTGTGTGCATAGGTTTATCTTTTTTCTTTTTCTTATTTGAAAACAATCTAGTTACCCACAGTTTCTTATTCATGCGAATATATATCTTTTTCCTCTTTTATATATATGGCTCTTTACACTGTGTATATTTGTTTTTATGTGCATATATAAATATATATATATATATATATATATATATATATATATATATATATATATATATATATATATATATATATATATATATATATATATATATATATACCCTTATATATATATATAACTGTATATGTATGTAACTCTTGCCTATGCTGTAACTATACCACTACTATATATACATATCATATATATAAATATACAGTATTATGAATACTAGTTTATTTTACTTCCCTACATTCATGTTGAATATGTGTGTGTTTTCATTTTCCTTTATTTTTATGGATGGGTTTCTCCTCGTCTCGTTTTGATTTATTAGATTTTAAAAAGACGATTTATTTATTCTTTATATATATATACATATACATATATATATATATATATATACTCTTTATATATATATATATATATATATATATATACTCTTTCTTTCATATATATATATATATAACTGCTGCTCTGCTACTGCTCTTTGCTCACTGCTGCTATGTATATATATTAGGGTGTCCACTTATAGGTAAAAAAATTAATGATGACACATACATCTAATTTTCTTTATACTACTTATAATTACTTGTATGTAAAAATATTTTCCTTTGAAAGACAATGTTAAACCGTGGCGACTTATACAATATATATATATATATATATATATATATATATATATATACTATTTATAACCATATATATATATATATATATATATATATATACTGATATATATATATATATATATATATATATATATATTTTTTTTAGATATTTTTAATGTACGACTAATAACAATTTGTAAAGTACAGAGCAATATATTAATACTAATATTTGTTGTAATTAAAATAAAAAGTTTATTGAGGATATTTTCTTTTTAAAGTTTCTTTTTTACAGTCTGGGCACAATTTCCTATGTTCTTGAACACATTGTAGAATGAACTTTTTTTGCTCTTCTTTCGCAGTTATTAGCCCAATAAAATCCTTCATTAATTTGACCGCTCTTTCAGCTGTATCATTAACCTCTTTTAGAGAAAGAACTGTGTCTTTGGCTTCTGCAAAGGAGGCATTTTTTCCCACGTAGAAGGACTCTCCTTAAGAAAACTATAGGTTATTTTCAAGCGAGGAAACAGGTTTTTGATCGTGACTGATTCGAACGTATCCAAGATTTTTGCTAGAAAAATGAAAAGATATATTAATAAAATTTCTAAAATAAGAATAATAAATATGAATATAAACAAACTAAATAAAGTGCAAGTCAAATTAAAAACAAGGAAATATTAAAACTTGCTTACCACACAATGAGCATGTCAGTTCTTCCTTTGGCACATATCTTTTATTGGAATCCTTTGAACTCTTGATGTTTAAGTTGGCTACCATATTTTTTTCGTTTTGACATCAGTTTCGTCATCAAAAAGAAATAA
>JABUQX010004623.1:77500-85000 GCA_015478945.1 Trachelipus rathkii
AAAGCATATTATTATCAAATAGAACTGCACGCACATCTTTATTATTAATAACGAAAATATTGCAACTGATCTGACTCAGAGGCAATCTGTATCGTAGCCGAATTTGAGTCATACGTGTTTTCAGCGACTCTAACGTTGAGTCAATAATTATTCAAAGGAATTATGAATATTACATAAGTCGATATAAGAGATGATCAAGTTAGCATGAAATAATTATTAATTAGTTAATATTACCTGTTATATTATTATAATATTTTTTACTATTTCTTGCTAATGCAATTTAAATAGGGATTATTTAAAAAAGACTGATATTGACTCGTCAGGCACATCCAAAGTTGCCTTGCCAGAATAAGGAACTATTTTTTGACTCCGAGAATTAACAATTGGCACCGATCGCTGCTATTAAAAAGGAATCGAGTAGAAGTGATGCTGGCATCTTAAAGTTAGACTTCAAAATGAAATCATTATATATATATATATATATATATATATATATATAAATAAGATAGATATAAAAATATATATATATATATATATATATATATATATATATATATATATATATATATATATATATATATATATATATACTAACTGTGGTAATATATGCTGACTTTTTAATATTTTTGGGCTCACTAAGGCAAGTAGGCGTTGCCTACTCTGCCCAACCCCCAAAAGCCGCCACTGATATATATATATATACAAAAGAAAAACTGCTTAAATAGACAAATTTAGGGTCCTCAAAACTGGTGTCAAAATTAAGCATGCAAAGTCGTCAAAATGACAAGTTTTCAAATGTCAAAAAGAAAAAATAATTATTCTCAGTTGAGTACTTTTTCTGTTAGTAGTTAATTGTCAATCTGGATAGAAGAAACTCAAACCCGCTGGGGCAGGACGCATATGTTGTTTCAGTTGCTGGCTTTATTCACTTTTTTTCGGCTTTACTTCCCTTAGAGCAATAAGTACATATATATATATATATATATATATATATATATATATATATATATATAATAACATAAACACGCAGAAATGTATTTCACTATTTACTTAAGATATGCAAGTCTATTTATTACTATATATATATATATATATATATATATATATATATATATTATAAGCAACGCCCCAATTATTACACACCATTGCCTAAATTGCTAAAATCATAGAATCAAAAAAAATAACTTTAATGTAAATCGAAGTTGAAAAATTAAATAAATATTGATAAAGATATAATATAAAATTTAATTTATTCTTTTTCTCATAATTAATTAAAAAATTATTGGAAGGAAAAATATTAAAAAAATAAAATAAAAGCTGACTTATGGGTAACTATTTTAAACACTGCAGACCTTTTCCACGCGATAGGAAGTATAGTTTCTTCCAATTTCAGTTATTTATTAATATTAAATTAAGAAGTTTCGTTAAAAAAAATTAAAATTTAGTTTAAAAATTATCATCAGCAATTTACATAAGGTTTTAAGGAATAATATCAGGTCAAACTAAATTAATTTGCGGAAATAATAATTCATGATTAGGCCAATGAGTGATTGAAATATGGATTTTCATATAAAAAAATAATATTTATATATATGTACATATATGTAATATGTAATATGTATATATATATAATATGTATATAATAATATAACATAATATAATAATATATATATCTAATAATATATATATGTAATAATATATGTAATAATATAATAATAATAATAATAATAATATTAATAATAACAATAATAATAATATATTAAAATTTATTTGTTAAAATTATCATTTACTAATACAAAATAAACCATATATATGTAATAATAATAATAATAATAACCAATAATAATATATAATAATAATAAATAATATATAATAATAATATGTATATGTATAGTATATATATAACTATATATATATAACTATAAATCATATATATATATAATAATAATAATATATATCAATATATCTATATATATATATATATATATATATATATATATATATATGGAGAGAACAGTTCACACACCTCTCATTTTGACAATTTTAAAGTTTTCGCTGACCGAAATGTACTCAATTATCTCTTCAGCGACAACTGAGAACCCATAAACTGTTCAATTTGAGTAAATTTTGACTAGTTTTTTTGTGTGATATATATATATATATATATATATATATATATATATATATATATATATATATATACTATACTATATATATATATATATATATATACCTGCCTATATATATATATATAACCTTATTATATATATATATATATATATATATATATATATATATATATATATATATATATATTGTACATAATTGAGCTCTCTAAAAAATCAGCTTCTTCATATTTCTCTCTCTAAGCGCTTCCCAACTTTCCTATCTCCTTCGACGACTCTAACGTCTCACCTGTGAACAACATAAATATTCTTGGTCTGAATACAAACAATAAATTTCTTGAAAACCTCATTTCACAACGATTGCTAAGGTGGGCTGAATGAAAGAAGCTGGGAGTTTTGCTTAGGCTGTAGGAATTTTTTTCTTCTGCACATTAACCCCAGTCATATAAGAACCTAATCCGCCCTTGTTTCGAGTACTCTTCTCACATTTTGGGGAACTCTAGTTCCACCTTTCTATTGTTAAAGGTTAAGTCTGAGGTTAAGATACTACAAATAAACTATCCCCTACTACTTTCTAACTCCCTGGACCCTCTGTTTCTAAAATGTGACGTTGGCTCACTATTTCTTTTCTATAGGTACTATAACGACAGGTGCTCGATGGAATTGACCTCTCTTATTCCTTAACCATTGCGTCGCCCAAGGGGTGCCTTACTTTCACATTAATTTTCTGTGAAGATTGAAAACTCCAGAGTCCCTCTTTATGGTGCCTCCTTATTTCCAGCCACTTCTGTTTCGTGGAACTCCTTGCAATTATCTGTTTTTCCTGCTGTATTTAATCTTTCTCTCTTTAAAGCCCACGTTTTCGCCCAACCGAGAAATTTCGGCTCGGGTGGGTTTCCCATATTCTATTTTTTGTCCCCCTCCTTGAAAAGAGTCCTGCCCGTGAGTGGTGGCAATCTTAAACTAATATATATATATATATATATATATAAATATATATATATATATGTATATATACACTCTATATATATATATATATACTATATATATATATATACATATATATATATATATATTAGGGATGTATACCGATACCGATACTCTATTTTTTAGGTGCCGATAACCGATACCGATACCCGATACCGATACTTTAATTACTATAATAAATACACAGTAATAAGATAGAACATTTGTGCACTGCTAGGCAACTCAGGATTGCATTCTCTTTGACATACTTAGTCATTTTATATTTCATATTTGGTTGTGCCCAAGTATATTTATTTTATATAAATTAAAATAGCACCTTTAAGGAATAATAATTCCAAATATAATATTAATAACTTGTTTTTGTTTTTATTTACAAAATATTTCATTAGTTTTCCAGTTAGTATTAACAAAGTTTAGCTACTAATCTTTTTATGTTTTAACATGATTACAATTTACAAGATTCTTTAACTAGCTTTACAATATAAAGAATAAAAATAATGAAAAAGAAAGAGAACACCTCAAATAATGAGCAAAAAGTTGAAAAATTAAGAAAACTCCACATTATGAACTATGAGATAATAAAATACTCCTTTAAGATATCATTCAATACTCAAATTCAAAAATTCACAAATTGTGATGCAAAACATGCTTTCACTAGTATCTGGCGAGAGACTGTTCCTTTTGGGGTGTTTACATTCCACCTACACTATAAATACACTCTCTCTCGACTGATGAAGGAGGGGCTGATAATTATTTGCGCAAGCACTGATAATAAAGAAAACCTTGGCCCATTTTCATGCAACCACATGAAAGTTCTCTTCT
The DNA here is from genome assembly GCA_015478945.1 of Trachelipus rathkii. NCBI lineage: Eukaryota > Metazoa > Arthropoda > Malacostraca > Isopoda > Trachelipodidae > Trachelipus > Trachelipus rathkii. Next base: position 81,436 of record JABUQX010004623.1, read on the forward strand.
GTAGACAGCATCTCATGTTTTCGTAAAGCCTCATCTCTTTCACAGACTGCAAATTTGGTGCTCTTTGCTCATGATGACTGTCTCTTCGGTTTTTAGATGAGATTCCCTGGTGTGATTCCTTTGAAGGTGGAAAGAGATGTCAATGAAATTTCGGCCATGAACTTATCAAAGTCTAACATATCTAAATCCTCATCTTCAGTAGGTTTTATTTTGCTGAAAAGCCACCATCGTCACTATCGGTGCTGTTGCCAGGGGTTGCAGATAGGCATTTTACATCTGTCTTTTTTTTTTTTTTGTGTCAAGCGAGCAAGCTCCTCGGTTGTTACTTTTTTAATGCATTCTAGAAGTGGTTCACCGTCGGAGAGGCCTCTTGTAGGGTTTCAGCTAGCTTAAGGGCATTCCTTATTAGAACCTTTTATTTATTTTTTTTTACAGTTGTCACCGCCGCTCACGGGCAGAACTCTATTAAAGGAGTGGGTGTTGAATGCCTCAAAAATCCATCTAACGCAAATTACGCAGATGAGCACAGACGCAGGCTTTAAAGTGAGGGAAATTAAATTGAGTAGGAAACACAGATGATGGAAGAGAATTCCACAAAACAGAGGTGGCAGGAAAGAAAGAAGCACCGCAGCGAACCAGTCTCTGGAGTTACTAACATCAACACAAAACTCATGTGCCGACACAGCACCCCTTGTGCTACGAGGGCGTCGTAAAGGTGGTGGTACGCGAGTGGATAGTTCCCTCGAGCACTTGCTTCTACAGTACCTATAGAAAAGGGATAAAGCACCAACATCGCGCCGCAAATATAAAGGGTCAAGTGAACTAGAAAGTACAGGACAGTTTATAAGTCTTTTGGCCTTTGACTCGACCCTATCCAGAAGCTGGATGAACCAGAGCCCCCGCCCCACAGACGTGAGAGCAGTACTCTATACAAGGGCAGATGAGACCCTTGAATAGATGGAGCAGTAGTGGGAAGGAAAAAAATCATTCTCTTAGCTTCAACAGCATTTTCAGCTTCTTTAGGGGCCCGCCCTAGCAGCCACTGTGATTTGAGTTCAAATTTTTTGTTTATGTTAAGGCCAAGGATGTTTATATTGTCAACAGGAGAGACGAGAGAACCGTCGAAAGAGATAGAAAGTTAAGTGTCTTAGAGAGAGAGAGAGATTTGTAGAAGTTGGGTTTTTAAAGAATTAAATTTCACAAGCTTGAGACGACCCCAATCGGAAATTCTATCAGAAAAGCAGGAATAAAGTCGGAATTAAGACGAGGCAATTCTAGAAGTAAAAGAGGGAGCAGAATTGATATGAGTTAAAGAATGAAAGGTCAAGTCATCGACATATGAGTGGATAGAGTTAGATGTGCAGGTGAGAAGATCATTGATGAAAAGCAGGAATAAAGTAGGAGATAAAACAGAACCATGAGGAACACCACTATTGACAGAAAAAGAAGTCGCCCCATCACCAACAGCCGACATTGAGCGATTTGAAAGAAGAAAGCTAGACATAAAGTAACAAAGAGAAAGAAGGAAACCCAAAGGAGGGGAGCTTGGAGAGCAGTGACGCGTGCCATACCCGGTCAAATGCTTTGGATATGTCAAGCGCCACCACACAAGTCTTCCCGTAGTTCCTAAGGGCGGAAAACCATAAATCTGTTAAATAGGAAAGTATATCGCCAGTAGATCTCGAGCACCGAAAGCCGTACTGGTAATCAGAAAGAAGGGAAAGAGATTCCAGATGATCTAAGAGTGAGAGTTGAGAAGGGTTTCAAAGATCTTAGAAAGAATACAAGTGAAAGCTATAGGGCGATAGTTAGAAGGATCAGAGCTGCATCCTTTTTCGAATTAGGTTGGACTTATGCCTTCAACACTGAGGAAAGTGCTAGTATTGAGGCATAGAGAATATAGTTGAAAGAGGGGTGGGGTCAGCACGAAAGCACACTTCCTCAAAACTCGGAGAGGAATGCCATCCGGGCCACCCACCTTCCTAACGTTCATAGGTTTCAGGAGCTCATGCACCCGATCAAATGAAATGACAGGTAAAGGCAAAGGACACCTGAGAGGAGAAGGAGGAGGAAGAGGAATACCAGAATCGTCCAGGGTTGAATTAGAGGAAAATAGGAGGCCAAAGAGATGATTGGCCTTTTCAGTTGGAGTATTAACAACAGAATCATCAGGGCGAATAAGAGGAGGAAAAGGATGATTTACAGAAGTTGTTAGAGATGTTTTTGGCAAGTGGCCAAAGAGATTTGTCAGTAGGAGATCTAAGAAGGTCAGCGCATTTTCGTTTAATGAAAGTCCGCTTTGCTCGTCGAAGAGTATCCCTGCAACGATTTCTAGCTGAATGAAAATTGGCAAGAGTGATAGGAGAACGAGAATTTTTCCACACCCGATAAGCATTGTCTCTAGACTGAATGGCCAGGGAACAAGCACGATCGAACCATGGATTTTGAGGAGAAAAAGATTTAGTCAAGAAGGAATGAACCTGCTCATTCCACCATTAATAATTACAGTTCCCACTTTATCGGCAGAATCTGAAGCGTCTTAAGAGTCAAAGCAGTCACTTCAATTATAGTTAGCGTAGAAGCAACGCAATGCCCCAATCGGCCCGATCAAAGTGCCAGAAAAACCGCATAGGGCAGGGTGGAGATGTTGGAGATAAAAGTATTAAAATTAAGTGATATAAGGTTGTGATGGTCAGATTTGCCGATAGGAGCGAAGGTGGTGTATTTATAGAGAAGGACTTAGTGGTGAAACATAGGTCAAGTGTGTTCAAGAATCGGTTTGGGACGATCCGGAATGTGTGTAGGTTATTTAATCAGTTGCTCCAGATCGTTGAGAATACTGAATGATTCGGCTTCCTCCCAACTAAATCAGTACGAGAGGAACCCAACAATTCAGTTTTGTGTGTACATTGAAATATCCTAAATAGAGGACCTCAGTATTTGGATGAGAGAAGATATAACAGTCTCATGAGGAAGTAGTAAGGTAATCAAAAGGATGTGAAAATCTGTTCTGTTAGGAGAACAGTGGCAGAAGAAGCATAAGAATGTTGTAGTAGAAGGAAGAAAGATTTTAAGCCACAGAACATCGAAGTTAGGAGATTCGAGATTCTCGAGACGTGTTATAGGAATGTTTATATTTACATAGGCACATACTCCACCCTTCAAACGGAAATTATAAAATAAGCTATAGTTGGATATATTAAACGAGTTGAAGGATGAATTCTTAGCCATCTGGGTTTCAGACAAGAGCATAAAATTAGGTTAGAGAAAGAGAGGTAGTATTCCATGGATGCAGAGTTAGAGTACAAGCCAGTGATGTTGGTAAAGTCAAAAAGAAAGCCACGCCTGTGCAAATCTGCTATCATACACTGCACACACACACGCACACGCACACGCACACGCACACGCACACGCACACACGCACACGCAATCACAAAAAAAAAAAAAAAAAAAAAAAAACAGACATAAACAAATAGACAAAAACCAAAAGAGAAATGAGGAAAATTTATTCGTACGCTAAAACCTAAATTTTAAAACAAAAGAACTCTATTTGCAGCAAATATCT
>JABUQX010004624.1:0-10000 GCA_015478945.1 Trachelipus rathkii
ATTATATTAATTTTATTATATTATATTATATTATATTATATTTATATTAATATTATATTATATTATATTGCATAATATTATATCGTTTTGATTAATATAGTTTTAAATATAATATAATAAAAAAACTAAATTTTTTTTAAAATAATTAAATTTCAATTCAATTGCAAAAAAAAAAAAAAAAATACAAAATTAAATTATTTTTTTTTTTGGCTAAAAGTTAATTAATTAATTAATTAATTAATTACAAATTATTTGTGTGATTAAAGTAAATAAACTATTATAAAATTATTTAGAAATGAATAACATTAATGTATAAATGTAAGATTGAATCAATATCCAATAAGGAGAAGGTGTCAATAATGTCAATTAAAATGGCAAAATTACCAATATAATTTGAAGGCATTTCAATATTATTCATTTGGAAGCTGAAATATTTCAATTCTTAATTATTAAATCAAATTAATCCTAAAGGAATTATTTTAAAATTTATAAATTAATTTTATTTTTAATTTAAAATACTTTTAACCAAAACAAGATTAAAATTAAGCTTTTGAAATAATTTAATAACACGTATTTCAGAGACTTTTATATCACACTTGAAATATTTATATTTTTATATAATATATATATATATATATATATATATATATATATTATATATATAGTGTATGTATATAATTATATATAATATATATATATACTATATATATATATATATATAATATATATTAGTATATATATATATATAGGATAAAATATATAGTATATATATGTATATATATATATATGGTGGTATATATATTTATATATATATATTATATATTATATATATATATATATATAATATATATATATATATATAATATATATAATATATATATTGTATATGCGACTGGATGAAAAAATAATAAATTCTATGTCAAAACTTACTCTTCGAACTGATAAACAAATCCTTTGGCCAGGCCCCCGTGACAATTCAACCAACTAACACCTTTTTAGATTCTCAAACCTGTATTGTAACAGTATCCAGGCCTTTTGTTAAGTGAGCTATCGAGCCTGTGCAATACTTGGGTAGAACAAATCTAACTTAGAACTCTACCAATACTTATCTCTCTGATATGACCCTCAAGGAAACAACGGCTTTGACCGAGTTCTTTTGCTTAGTGAAAACCGTGTCAGTCAATATTATTCCTTATCAATGAATTCCTGTTTTATGATCAATGCTTTGATCATGAAACTAATGTCTTTAAGACCTAAAATAACTACTACTTGAATATTTAAATAAATGAGAAAGTAAATTACGTTTGGAAACACTCAAGGAAACTACTGGAGTAAATTTAGAAATATTTTAATAAAAAAAAAATAAATAAAAATGTACTGTACTTACAAAACTAGATTTTATAAATTCATGAACATATAGTTAGATATCCTTGGATATCTACATACATGCGCATAGAAAATATAGAACCACAGTACTAAATACCAATGATATATTTTATGCTGTTAATCAATACAAAATACAAAAATGCTTTATCTTTAAATTTATATAGATCCTCGACCATAAATATGTATCTATAAAATATACATAAATATTTATGTTCAAGAATGGATATAAATACAGAAATTATATTAACAAAAATATACGGACTGATCGATTTGATATGAGATATAAAATCTTTACTTGAAAATTAAATGAATTTAACATTTACAAAAGACGTCGATTTTTAAGTGTGTACAAAATACTGCAAGGCCAGCTGACATAAAACAGCTGTGACTACAATGCAAAGAGTTGCCTATTAGTGATTTAAACAAATCTTTTAAATAAACAAATAAACTGTGACATTGACAATTAACCATATGTTAAAAAATAAATATCAAACTGATAAACGTCTTTATATTTATGACACAAAATAATATGCAACACTTCAAAAATAAAATTCAATGATACAAAAGCCTTACCTGCCTAGTGGTATCTACAAACGATTTGGACACAATGCACTTTGCAAAAACCGTATATGCGTCGACACTTTAAGATCAAAATGCATAAAATATTCACAATATAACACAATTACTTTAAAACACTCCGTTTAAATACCTGTTTACCTTTTACTACAAAAATAATAGCACAATTTCCACATTAATTACATTCACCATATTACATTTAAAACACATATTATATTTACTTTGTAATAAATATAAAACAAACACTTCTTGGATACAAAAATATACATACACTAACAAATAATAAATTGATCGCGACTATATAAGGCGTTCAAGAGCACCAAACTATGATACATCCTGGATTAGGCAAACAACCAAAGCGAAAAAAGAATGCAAAATATTCACCATTTTACTATTTATATGGCTTTCCAGTAATTTAGATTCACGCCCTTTTAACCAATCCCTATTCCTTAAAACAATTAATAAAATGCATGTATATATTTCATCAATTTCAATTTATCAAATAAATATATAAGAGACCTTTAGTAAAAATGCAAGATTTTGATTCTTGTAATATCATACTACTTCTCAAGGAATAACAATCTTTCATTCCAAAATAAAAATATTTAAAAAAGTTTAAATCTATGTAAACTTGCGCTGCCACAATTTACAAAATATATTTATTCAATAAATTCTTATGTATATATATATATTATATATATAAAATAAATTATATATATATATATTTTATATATATAATATATATATATATATAATATATATAGTTATTTAAAATATATATATTATATATATATATATATATGATATATAGATATATATATATATATATAAGGTATATATATAAATATAATATATAGATATAAGGTATCCCAAGATAAATATCTAGCAACAGTTTAGTAGGCTGTCTGCTTTAAAAAATAATAATAATAATAATAATAATAATAATAATAATAATAATAATAATAATAATAATAATAATAATAATAATAATAATAATAATAATAATAATAATAATAATAATATAAAATCAATATTAATTAAAGCTTGTCAATAACGACCAATGATAATCCAGCTTTCAAAATTAAGCTTCAAAAGATGAGTTTTCATTGGTTGTTATTTGCACTTAAAATACAAACATATTTACAATATTTTCAACTGGGCCTTTGCAGCATACATCAAATATATATAACAGAAAAACAAAATGGTAGATTGGCAAAAGACGTGGCTAGATTATGATTACATAAATAATAGTAATGTTATATATTTCATGTACCACTGCATTACATCTTTGGCCCCCCATTATGAAGCAAATTGGTACATTTTTCTCTATGTACATGATGTTAAAACATTGGTTTCATTTACAAAATGCTCCTTCTTCAGTGGAGACTTCTGATGATGATCCCAATGTATCTTCGGCATACGACCTACTTAAAGAACAGTCTTAAGAGTATTCGGGTGTTCATGCCAGGTCACAGAATATTTAAATCTATTTCAACAAAATAGTCAGCTTCATTCCTTTCGTCCATTATTCTTACAATGACCACAATTATCGGCATCACACTCCTGTACACAATCATCAGTGTCTTCTTTACACCCTTTCCTCCAGACCTACATCTTCTTCTTTCTTCGTCATCTCCTTTTCTCTTCAACTTTCTCCATAATATCACACATTTCTTTGACTTTCTGTGTCTCTTCCGACACTTTTCGTCCTTCCTGCTAACTACTATCATCTTCCTTGGGAACAATAATTTCAGCACATGATAATTCTTCACATGTGTCTTCTCATCATCACCATACTTCACACTTTTACAACCATTTTTACTTCTTTCCTCCTTTCCTGAAATTCCTTCTTTAATCACCCTGAAGTATGTTCTATCATCCTCTCCGCACATATCTTCCTCTACTATCCACACGTTTTCCATACTGCCGATGTCTTCTCTTACCAGCTTATCCTCAAACCATCCATTGTGCCATTTTGCATCATCAACCGCCTGTACCATTTCTCTATGGTCAAGTCTCGGTGTCTTAACTTCTCTCCCTATTACCAAACGTATCTTTTGGCCCAATGATTATCACCACTTTTAGACAAGTTTTCAATGAACCTTTGTTTCTCTGCTCTCTATTCCTCTTTTGATCCTAGACGCAATAGATTCTCACTGTCCCAACAATACCTGAGAATAACTCTTTAACTTCTTCCTGCGTTTCGGCATACCATCACAAACCTTCCTTACACTACATTCTTACTTCCTGCTCTTCGAGACATCGTATCTTCCATTTCATTAATAATCTCGCCGCACCCTCCTATAACTTTCTGTGCATTTATGCTTCTTTAGAGGTACCGCTTCAAGAATGCGCGTGGCGCAATCCCTGCAATGTGTTAGGCGACATACTGATGCCCTTCGTGAGATGGTGGTGAGATTGGTCCGATACTTTTAAAAGTCTCCCGATCGCTAATAAGTTCTTGTACTTCATCAACATGGGTTATTTCCCCATCACCCACAGCACATACATTCTTCTCATTCAGAAGCTTTGGATGTGAACGACTGCGTCACCTCTCAATATCTCACCATCCTCGTAAGTACGATCTGTTTCATCAGACCAAAGTGTACTTCTTCAACTGATGTCACCTGGACATCTGTTATACCTGTGTCTTCTTCAACATTCTAGTGGTTTTGTAGGGACGTCATCTTCTTCTTTTCTGTAACTTTTTCATATTTAGCTGAACGCTGGGACCCTATTCATGCACATTCAGTGATGGCTACGCGGTTTGCCTCGACATCATTATTAGTTGACGTCCAATTGGATGTGGCACTGACGGTTCCTCTGTACATTACTTTCCACCTCAAAGCTCGCCATTCCAATAAATGATGAGTTGTATTTGATCAGATTCTTACTTGTAATCCTTCCTCAGTCGTTCTCAGGCGATGGGACCAGCAACTTTCTATGGTTATGCTTCGACCTCTACTTTACGAGCACCCTCGACACGCGGTCGACCCCATCGAGGTAGGGCTGACTAAGGCATAATGCTCCTTGTATCATTCCAAATGACCAAATATAAATACGGACCTTCCGGCAGCACTGCTTGCGGTTGTCTTACCCACGTAATAAGGGGTATCCACATAATACTTGCAAGAGGAGCTTCAATCACCGTACCGTCCAACAACCTTATTTCATGTTATCTCCAACATAACACCTCTTCGGTACGAATTTTTCTCGCACCACTACTACGTACAACCGGTATCTCGGAGGGCTTTGACTTGATAGCCATTCATCGTCCCATACGTTACAGGTAAGTGTGACGTTTCGTCATTTTCACCTTCTCTATCTCATTCAGGAGACTCGGCTCTTCACCTGACCCACTCAGGACTTTATTGCTGCTATCAAGACTCCGGAATGCTCCCGTTGCCCTTTGTTTCTTCCTTCTGTTTTCCTGAATTACTTTGTCCTCTACCACGGTGTTGAAATAAAGGAGGGACTTCTCAGTCTCTTGCGAGGATCCGCTCTCCTTTGACACTTTAAAGCACGTGTATCACCTCCCTAGGCTCACTGCTACTTGCGACGATGACCAGTGTCTGTCGCCACTTCCCACTTCCGATCCTCTCAATTGTTGGTGGCTCTAGTTATGTTCGGTGCTATTGTTTATGTTACTCCATTCTCTGAGTAACCACACCGCCCTCTGCGTCGTACAAATTATTATTGTTGATTCATGCCTTTTGTCTGACGTGATTGTGACTTCGCGTGTGACTATTTGATACGAACTTTATAGGCGATGGCTTATCCAATATAACCATTCTGAAGAATCTTCGGTATTTTCTTCTTCGCTTTCCTAGTACATCGCGAGTTCTTTTGGGACAGTATTTAGATACTTATCAACTGAGAAAAACTCAATAAGATCATCTGGTGTCATTGTTACAATTTGTGCGGAAATGCGCATTTTAAGAGCTTCAATATCTTTTGTAGATAACTCCTCTAGTGTTGTCATTCTGTCCTGTAGGACTCATTGGTTTTTAGTACTTAGCACACGTACCCACTTTCATAGTCCTGTACTTTCTAATTAACGGCTCCTTTTTAAACCTTCATTAGTGTCTTCAACTCTGTCAACAAGTTCATATCCGATGTTGAAAGCTACTGACCGCTTTGACGTTAAGAAAACAGCCCCTAATAACAAATTGCTCGCTTCTTCCATAGCGGATGTCGTTCGGCACCCGCTGTTTTTCATAACAGGTTAAATTAGATATTCTTCGATATTCATTTTTTCCTTTCATCGAGAAATGAAGCTTCAACTTTGGGTTTTGCTTTGGCGTAGGAATTGCTGTGGCTGCTCTGCGATGCTTTTGTGATGCTATCGCTGCGTCATGTTGCACGTGCTGTTATCTTTCAGCCATGCAAGCTTCAGTCTGTAACATACCTCTCCGTTCTATCTTCTCTTGCATCTTTTTGCTGCGCTCCAACTATAACTCTTCTCTCTTTCGCTCAAGTTTAGCTTTGCTCTCTTTCGGCTTCAAGCGCTAACTGTTTCCTCTAAAGCACACCTATATTTTGTTGCTCGATCTCGCTTCCTTTACTAATTACTTTGTTGCCGAGCGCATTTTCTGACCATCTATCTTTAAATGCAGCAGCGAATTCCGTTAGCCGAAAACACCGCCGGATTGCACATCTCTATAAACTCGGCATTCGAAGAAGCCATTAATCTAATGTGTGGTAATAAAAAACAGATATAAAAATATACGTTCGGAATAAACAAGAAGGTCACTTCTTGACGCCGATCACAAATCACGTTTTCCTACAAAATTCTGATAATTTGCTCACACGATACACGTATGAAACCAATTCAAACCGCAAAATTACACAATATACTATATTGTATATATATATATATAATTATATATAATATTAAATATATAGTATATATAATATATAATATATATATATAATATCTATTATATTAAATTATATATATATATTATAAATATATAAGAATAATCTAGTTTACACAAACTATAGTAAAATTTGACAACATCTTGCGGGAAACCCAGTGTTTTCGCCAGAACACGAGTAAGGAAAATCGGGAAATTTCAAACCACTTATTTTCACTTCGCTCACTTGTAAAATTTTACTCCTATCTAAATGAATATAAATATATATATATATATATTAATATATATATATAAATATATATATATATGATATATATGTATATCTATAATATATAATATATATATATAAATATATATATATATAATATAATATATATATAAATAATATATAATATATATAATTATATTATATTATACGTATATATATATATATATATAGACTATATGTATATATCATATATATTTATTAACATTAATAAAAATATATATACCAAAATTATTTCCAGTATTTCTCTGTTTCCAAACAACCAATATTGTTGCAATAGCAAAATTGCTATTTCCCCAAATATCCAAAAAAATGATATATGTTCAACTTCAACAAAACAAATAGTACAAACGACTATAGTGACAGTGTAAAGAACACAAATATCAACATATATCCCAACTGTTGCATATTAGTAAGAATGCCTACCAATACTCCATGCAACAGTCTTAGCAAATTACAAACTGAATGACCATTGCGCCAAACATATTAACAAAATAGCAAATGAATTTCACTACGAAGCTATTCATTTAATGAAATAATGATCTAAGGGTTATAAATAAGATCCCGGAGATAGGTATAAGCCATTAATAATGTAATGCGAACCTGGATAAAATATAATATTCTATGTCAAGAACTTACTCTTCGAACTGATAAACAAAATCTTTGGCCAGGCCCCCGTGACAATCCAATCAACAACACCTTTTAGATCTCAAACCTGTATTGTAAGCATGACCAGGCCTTCTGTTTAAGTGAGCCTATCGCGCTGTGCTACTGCAGAACAAATCTATACTTAAACTCACAACTCTATCTCTCTGAGACCTTCAAGTGAAAACGGTTTGACCGAGTCTTTTGACTTATGTGAAATAACCGTTCAGTCAATATTATTCCTTATGATGAATCTCTGTTTTATGATACATTGCTTGATGATGGAAACTATATGTCATTTAAGCCTCAGTAACTACTACTGAGATATTAAATTAATGAGAAATAAATTACTTGTAAACACGCAAGGAAACTAGGAGTAATATTTGAAACTATGTAATAAAAAAAAAATAAAAAAATGTACTGTAACTACAAACTAAGTTTTATAAATTCATGAACATATATTAGGATATCCTTGGATATCTACAGACATGTGCGCATAGAAATTTATAGACCACAGTACTAATACCAATGATTATATTTTAGCCGTTATCAATACAAATACAAACATGCTTAATCTTAAATTTTATCTAGACATCCCTTCGACCATACAATATGTAATCTATAAAAATATACATAAAATTAGTTAATGTTCAAAATATATTAAATTACAGAAATTAATATTACAAAAATATACGGAACTGATCGTGATAGGAAATCTTAAAACTTTACTTGAAAATTAATGAATTAACAAATTTACAAAAGACGTCCGATTTAAGTGTGTACTAAAATACTGCAAGGGCCAGCTGAATAAAAACAGCTGTGACTACAATGCAAAGAAGCATAAATGCTGTTTAAACAACTTTAGATAAAACAAAAAATCTGTGAAACATTGAGAACAATTAACCATATATAACATAAGAATATCAAACCAACGATGAAACGTTATTTTATGACACAAATAAATATTTGCAACACTCAAAAAACTAAATTTCAAATGAATACAAAAGCTACCTCAGTGGTATCTAGCAAACGATTGGCACAATGCCACTTGCAAAAACGTATAGCAGCACGATGCTTTAAATAACAATGCATTAAAAATAATTTCACAGAATATTAAAACACAAAGTTACTTAAAACCACTCTCGTTAATTCCTTACCTTACAACCCACGATATTCACAGGATATGTGGTGAGAGACAGTAAAAGTCACAACAACATTTGTGGAATTACTGATTATATATTTCTTTGAATAAGATTAGGTAATGCTGCACACTTCTTGATACAAAATAGTTCCCCCCGCCGATATTTTAAAATTAGCCGTTTTTTTGGATATAAGGCGTTCAAAGAGATAACAATGCGATCTAAAGCCAATTAGAACAACAAAAGCGAACAAGATTCGATGAGACACCATGGAACTATTGCATATGATTACAGTATTTGATCAACGCTATAATCATTAAATCCTAGTTCCTTAAAACAATAAATGAGAAATGATGTATATATTATGCAATAATTTATCAAGATAAATAAACCAACATTAGTAGAATCAAGTGGGTATTTCTGTAAAATCGTCTCCTCTCAAGAAAATATACAACTTCGTGAAACAAAATATAAAAGTTAACAAACAATGAAGAATATTGCGCTGCAACAATTTAACAAAATATATTTATTGAATATTCTTATATATATATAGATATATATATATACTTATATATATATAAATTATATATATATTCTATATAATAGTATATAATATATAAAATAATTATATATAATAATATATAATATAATATATATATATATAATTATATATATTATGATATATATATATATATATATATATAATATATATATATAAATAATAGCGAAGTATCCTTTCAAATGCTTTAAAATATTAATAATCATAAAATAAATAAAATAATAATAATAATAAAAATAATAATAATAATAATAATAATAATAATAATAATAAAATATATTAATAAAGCTTTTGTCAATAACGACCAATGACATCCAGCTTTCAAAATTAAGCTTCAAAAAATGAGTTTTCATTGGTTGTTATTTGCACTAAAATACAAACATATTACAATATTTCAAGCTGGGCCTTTCAGCTACATCAAATATTATTTAACAGAAATAATATGCAATGGCTAAATACTTGGCATTTACCTTAAAATACCATAAATGAAAGTATGTGTTATATATTTCATGTACCACTGCATTGTAAACTAATAAAATAATATATATAATAT
>JABUQX010004624.1:20000-21915 GCA_015478945.1 Trachelipus rathkii
ATTATTATTATTATTATTATTATTATTATTATTATTATTATTATTGTTGTTGTTGTTGTTGTTGTTGTTGTTGTTGTTATACCCAAAATATCCGAGATGCTAATATGCATGAGAATGACAAACTATCTTTGAAAATTCAATATTTTGCTCTTCAACAATTTAAGTTTCCAAGTGAAAAGGAAGACAAGATGCTGCTCTTACCTTTCATTTAGTAGTATACCTTTGAGTAAAGATTTTTCCAGAAACAAAAGGGCAAAACTCACACGAACGGGTGAAACAAGGCTGATGGAAAGTTACGATGTATTTTTACGATCTAGAGAAATTTTTAAAGCGTTTGTTGAAGCTTTAGAGAAACTTGAATGTATCTATATACTAAATCTTCTTAAAAAAAATCAGATCTTTTGAAGTTTGTTATCCAAAGCAAATTTGGTATAAGTTTATTTATGACTTCAACTTTATTCCCCTTACTCTTCCATTATGTACTACATTGCAGTCTCCATAATTAGTGACAGACAGCAACTGCCATTAATCATATTAAAATGTGGTTTATTTTGAAAGATTTTTTCAAGCACACATCTATGAAACATTTTGTAAGTTGCAATAAGACTTCTGTTTTCTGTTAATGAGGAAATGAAAATGCCTCATGTGAGAATCAAAGTAAAATGAAAATATATAGGGCAATTACACTTTCTTTCCCTGATTTTTCAAACCAGTTATAGTGCAAGTTGGTGAGCTATAGATCAATACTTACTGATCTTTGTAAAGCCACTCATTTCATTGATATATATTAAAATTTTCAAGAATTTTTTTTTGTAAATAATTTTAATCTGTACAGTCACAAGTAAATATTTACCTCACTGTCAAAACGACTGCAAAAACTATACACATTTTGCAATTCCTACATTAGAAGAAAGTCCAAGCAGAAATGGTTTAATTGAGTCCTTGCAATCATAAGCTAACACCATATATAGCGGAGGATGTTATCCCATCATTCATTGCTGTTAAGCGGATCAAGATGGAAGAATTCTTTATATAAAACTGAATACTATTATAATCTTTCTTTGTATTTTTTGAAATTGCTATTAAGTTAGATTATATTACTCTTTCTTTTCTATTATTTGAATACCAAATTCTCATTACAAATTCATAACTATATTTATGAAATATGATATATATATATTAATATATTATTATATATACGTTATCATATATATATATAATTACTATATATACTACTATATATATATATACTATATATATATATATATACTATATTATATACTTTATGTACACAAATATTATTCAGGGAGGGTTAAGGGGGCACTTGCCCCCCTAAAATTTGTGGCGAAATAAAAAAACCTGAACCTATAGATGTTTGCCAGATTACGCAACAGTTTTTAAGGGTTTCAATTAGTAGATAAGAACTGAAAAAAAAAGTGATACGAGAAAATCAGCTTACCTTGTGCAGGGATTAATTAACAATTACTAAGTATTATAAACCATATTTTTTTTTTTTAAGTTTTAATTGTTGTTCCCCGTTTTTTCATATTGGCTTCAGTCAACCTAACTTGTTGTGCTTTTATTCAGCTAGCTTTCTTCAGACAGCTAATATTTCTCCGCCTGGACATCGCTTCCAGTATGTCCGATAGGCATGTTGGGCAGCTGTGAACAGCTGCTATAACTATATATATAGCTATATATAGTATTATACTATATATATACTATATATATATTATTATATATTCATATAAATTATATATATATATTATTATATATATACTATATAATACAGAATAATACTATATATAATATATCACTCAACCTTTGGCCCCCCTAAATGAAATCGTGAGTGGTGGCATCGTATAATATATATATATTATAATATAGAATATATATATATATTAATATATATTTA
>JABUQX010004625.1:5000-7500 GCA_015478945.1 Trachelipus rathkii
AAGGAGCCAGAGTCGGCATCGGCCCCGGTGCGGTGATGAGTTAATAAATATTCGTTTAGCCCCATATTTGTACCAAAATATATGTTTATAAGGTCGTAAAACTCGAATATGAGGGTTGTAAGATCGTAAAGTTAAATATACGGAAAGCAAAACAGAAGAAGATGGAAGAAGGAAAAAGGATGGAGGAAGGAGTTTGAGAAGGAGTCAGAGCTGTTACCGGCACCGTTGCTGGAACCGGAGCGGTGCTGAGTTAGTAAACATTCGTTTAGCCTCAGACTGACATTTCTATTTTCAAATCTCATTTAGTTAACTAAAATATATTGTTTGCAATTTTATTTTATAAGTTTCATTTTACATTTATATTTGTGTTTAAATTTGGTAAATTTAAATTTATTTCAAAAATTTTTATTAAATTTTATTTATTTTTTAATTTATTTTTGTTTTATTTGTTTAAAGTATTTTGTTTTTACTAAAATTTTTGTACTTTTCATGTTCACAACGTAAAAAATTCGCGTTTTTGCACACCCCAAAGCAGTAAATCAGCAATTCAAACCACCCACCATACCCTCCCCACCCCACCCATGACTATTCCGATCTATTGATCATCGAATCATTTATTATAAATAACAAAAATAATTTTTATTTATTTTTATTTTAACTTTGTATAGAAATATAATTTTACGCCAATTTCATTCTTTTATGTTTGATTCACATAAAAAATTTGTGTTTCACAAGCCCCTAAATCAGTAAATCATACCACCCTCCCCACCGGTACATGATCCATTAATCTATTGATATATTGATCTATTGATCTATTGATCTATTGATTCAAGTCATATTTTTTATAACATAATACAAATTTTATTCTTTTTATATGTTTATATACCTAAAAAACTTGCATTTTTACACCGCCTAAAAGCAGTAGTTCGGTAAGATCAGTAAATCAAACGCACAAATCCCATCCTCTCACCCTCCATGATCTATTGTCTATTGAACTATTGATTCAAGTCATATTTTGTATAAACCATAACACAAAACTTTTTATGTTATAACTTTATTTATAACGTAGATCATTTAAACGTTTTTAACCCTAAATCAGTAAATCAGTAAATACACAACCACCACCCAAACCCCTCCCCATTCCATGACTATTAATCTATTAATCTATTGATTATTGGATTCAAGTCTGTTCTGAATAACAATAACAAAAACTTTATTTCTTTTTTATGTTTACTAACTTAAAAACTTGCGCCTTTTTTAACCGCCTAAAGCAAGTAAATCATTAAAATCAGTAATCCAACCACCATCCCCACCTCTCCTCCCCTCCTCCCCTTCATGATATAGTTGATCTATTGATCCATTGTTTCAAGTTCACATTTCCAGTATCATTTTTTATTTAAACTATAAAAAAAATAAGAAAATTTATACCTGATCAAGACTATAACGCTAACGTAACAAAGTTTTCAACATTAATAAAGCAACATAGCATCAACTTGAACTAAGAATATAATATACAACGACAATCCTAACAAGCTTAAGCAAGAATAAACTGCTAACCTTAACAAAGTTCATAACTTACAACAGTAAAGTAAATAACATAGCGTACAAAAGACGTAACCTATTCATACTTGCAAGCATATCTCTAACATCTCAATGCTAATTTTACATTAACATGGTACATTTTAACAAATTTAAACATAACTTTTGAATAATTATTTTACTGAGACGAATATATACTAACGTTAACAAATTTTTTACCATTAACATCCGTAATATTTAACAAAAAATTATCAATAATATATATATATATATCTATATATATTAAATATATAATAATATATATATATATATATATATAATATATATATATATATATAATAATATATTATATAATATATATATAATATATATATATATATATATTATATATTATATATCTTATATATATATATATTCACCACTACAACTGCTGCGTAGTTTAATAGTTAAAGATTGATAGTATCTCTCTGAGGTATTACAGCTTTTGAAAGTTTTTTTCTTTTTATTTATAAAGAAGTTATTTATTATATGATTCACCTTTTATTTACTAGTTAAAAACTGTTAACACTGATAAGTCAAGCTTTCGTGGTCTTTATCGACTCACATCTTCGGGACTGAAAATATTTTATGATCGATGAAATGATTTTAACTTCTTTGGATTTCTTGCAACCTGGTGTGTCTGTTTACCGATGACGCTCTGCTCCTAATTTCCTTTCTTTTAAACTTTCTTTAGCATTTTGTTGAGTGTTGGCGATATTTTCAAATAGCTATAAAATCCCTGGCGAATATTTATATTTCTGGGCGAAGTAATCTTGATTATTGCCGATTCAATGATTCGATGAAATTTCTTGAGACTATGGAAGAAGATTTTAGGATTTTCTTTGAATGGTACTCATTCAATTCTATGATATTAGTAATGCCGAGGTTTGTTGTTTAGGTTTTACATTATGTTCTATGTTGA
>JABUQX010004625.1:12500-32500 GCA_015478945.1 Trachelipus rathkii
TGTAGGACAATTTTAATACAATGCTACATATATTAACGAGTTACTTATAACTAGCTTGTTTCATATTTTTCGACTTTTCTATTTTCTTTTTATTTTTCATTTTTATTCTATTTTCTTCATTTTGTAAAAAGAAAGGGTATAGTACCCAACATATAAAAGTATTAAAATACAAACATATAAGAGTATACAGTATAACATATAATACATAGGATATAACACTAAAAGGATATGTACTTAGGTGTAACTTATGTACTAAAAGTATAGGATATAACACTGTGTAGGATATATACTTAAGTGTAACTTACATACTAAAAGATCGAAATCCCGCGCGCATAAACACACGAAAGTTCGACGTACTTATTTACTATAAATTCAGAATCGCGCGTAGAACACACGATGTAGATTGATTTCTTAAAATTAGCTATTTACAAAATTTACAGATTCATACTTACTTCAAGGAACCGTTGAATAAATATGAGGTGAACACTAATTATATATGTGTGTTCTTTGGGTAATAATTATATTGTTGATTTTGTATATGATTGAGATGGTTTATGTTTCTTGGTTTAGGAATAGCTCCAGTGCTGGAAAAATCTGTACCACTGGGTGCAGGATTGACAGTAGAGGAGGTAGTAGAAGTTTGAGGTAAAATATTAGAAGAAGAAGTTTGTACATCCGTTATAGGAGTAGAATGGAAAGGGTGTAAAATGTTACGCACAGGATACATCCTTTGTGAATAAGTAGGAGTAGAATAATCAAGGGTACTCGTGAATTTTGGTGAAAGCTTCGGAGGTAATTTAGGTGGAAGCTTTGGGGTTAATTCAGGAGGAATGTCTCTTGACTTTAAAGGCAATGTAGGAGGAATATCTCTTGACTTAAGGGGTAAGGCAGGAGGAATGTCTCTCGACTTCAGGGGTAATTCAGGAGGTGCTACTCTGGACACGTCTAAGGGAAACTGTCTAAATATGTCTGAAACAGATCTAGAACGAACATTAGGATTGGGAGTCCAGGAAATAGTACGCGGATCAACTGAATGGAAAGAAGGTGATTCGGGATTAACTGGAGGAGGAGGTGACACTCGTCTCGCATGACTGCGAAGTCTCATAGGAGAATTTGCACGAGGACCTCTAAATTGTGGATGAGGACGGTAGGAAGGATCTATTCGTCTATCATCCTTAATAAAAGTTTCTTCAGGGGAAGAAGGAGAAGATTGGATGTTAGGATATTCATCATAATATCTAATAGGACTTCTAACACCTTGTTGTTGGTCAGGAGAAGACGGAGGACCACTACTACTATGAGTAGAAGAACGTCTAGAAAGAAGAGGAGAACTATGCATAGAGCTCTGACCAGACAAATTAGGTTGAGAGAAAGGAGAAGAAAGCTGCGGAGAGCTATAAGAAATATTCTTTCGTAAGGAATGGGTTAAATATGGATTAAAACTTCCATTAGGATCTTGTGCCAAAGATGAATCAGATGGAACTCTTTGGGTTGTTTGTTGATGGGGAGTATGATGAACTATTCTTGGG
Source organism: Trachelipus rathkii (assembly GCA_015478945.1). Classification (NCBI taxonomy): domain Eukaryota; kingdom Metazoa; phylum Arthropoda; class Malacostraca; order Isopoda; family Trachelipodidae; genus Trachelipus; species Trachelipus rathkii. Next base: position 14,030 of record JABUQX010004625.1, read on the forward strand.
GAAGACTGTACCGAAGGAGGTAACGAAGATTCAGGAGAGATGGGAGTTACATCCCTGTGATGTTGCTGTCCTCGGTATTGCTGTTGTTGTACAGGCGATAGTCGTTGTGGCACCTGGTGATGTTGCCGAACTCGGAGTTGTTGTTGTTGCAATGGTTGATGTTGCTGAACTCGGAGTTGTTGTTGTTGCACCTGGTGTTGTGGCTGGACCGGATGTTGCACAGCTTGTACTGGGGGTGGCAACGTATATTGTAGATCATACTCATCATCATCATCGTTGTCTGAATGAGTATCAGAAGATGGGCCCCCTCCACGAGGACGAAGGCGTCGAGCAGGTGGAGGTTGGGGAGGCGGCTGGCGAAAACTACGCTGGACAGTTTTCGGGGGCAATGGAGGATTCCTTATAGGATCATAGGATTGCCAACTGGACGAAAGATTATTGTCCACTGTTTTAACAATTGGCATGGGAAGAATTTTTAAATTATCAACATGAGATTCAAATTCTCTATTTGTAACAAGACATCTGAGAAGATATTTGTTAAATTTAAGAACATTAACAACCAAGTAAGGACCGACCCATTTCTTGAATAATTTCGGAGATAAATGGGGAGGTTTTACAGCAAGTAAATAGACGTAATCGCCAACACGTATAGGACGTATAGGAGCCTTTGAGTGTTGTTGTTGGGCGATGCGTAATGTTTCTTTTTCCAATTTCTGTCGAGCCAATTCGCGAATGGCAGCAGCTCTTTCGGCCATTTCCGCGTTAAAGTCATATAAATGATCCTTTAAAGGCTGTGTTTTGTTAATAAAAGGAGAAACATAGTCAGGGAGGTCGTAGGGTAGCCTACGAACATAAAAATGGACCAGAAAATGAGGAGTATTTCCAATAGAAGAGTTATACGTAGAATTTAGGGAAATTTGTGCAAAGGCAATGTATTTGCCCCAATCGTCATGCTGTGTGGAAACAAAATGACGCAAATAATCCTCGATGCGTCTATTTTCTCTTTCCACAAGACTGTTGCTTTGAGGATGTCTGACGGCGATTGTGCGATTTTTAATATTCCACGTTTTGCAAACTTCGTTGAAAAACTCTGACGTGAATTCGGCGGCCCGGTCCGTGATGAGGATTTCCGGTACGGAATGATGCAAGATGACTCTATTTAAGAGAGTTTCGGCAACAACTTTACCATCTCTAGAAGCTACAGGGCATATTTCACAATATCTAGTGAGCGCATCCTTGAAAACTAGGATGTATTTAGCACCTGTAATTTTACATTTTGGAAGTGGACCTATGGTATCTAAATGTACTCTAGAAAAAGGATAGTAAGGTAAAGGATAGGAGTTGATAGCAACTGGATGAGGTTTGGAACCTTTGACTTCAAGGAAGTACATTGTTTACAGAAGAAAGAAATAAAAGTAGATAGTCGAGGAAAGGTATATCTTTCCCTTATACGGTATTCAGTGCGTTCGGCACCTGGATGTCCTGCAGAAAGTGTGTTATGATTCAAAAATATAACAGTATATATGAGAGAATCGGGAACTTCAAGCAGATATTTGTTTTTAGGAGAAACCCAATAAAGTAAACCTTTGACTATAAGATGTGGGAGACAGCTGTCCGGGTTAGGAGAATTTTCAATGTTATTGATAAGTTCTGATAGTCTAGGACAATTACGCTGTTCCTGGAAAATAACATCATCTGTAAAAGTGTAAACTCTAGTGTCGGGAAAAGCTATTGGAACAGGATTATGAACAAGAGCTATAGAAGGCTCTTCTGGATGATTCTGAAACTCTTTAAACCGAATGGCAGAAGTTTTGTGATCAGGATCGTCTTCATTAGAAGAAGAAAGGTGTCCAGTGTCAGGAACTGGGTGACGACTAAGATAATCCGGAATAATATTCAGTTTACCCTCGATATGAACTATCTCTGGGTTGAAAGACTGAATTTTTAGATTCCACCTTTCTAGACGACCAGCTAATTGTTTATGTCTGAAAAGGTGTACTAATGCGGAATGATCCGTGTAAATTTTAAGAGGATAACCAAATATGATAGTTCTAAATTTGGTTAAAGCGTGCACTATAGCCAACGCTTCCTTTTCGGTCGTGCTATAGTTGATTTCTGCTTTACTTAACATTTTGGAAGTGAAAGCTAAAGGTTTTTCTTTTCCATTGTCATCTAATTGAGCTAATACAGCGCCTATACCGAAATCAGAGGCATCTGTGCTTAAAATGAACGGTTTAGAGTAATCAGGAAAAGAAAGTGCTGGATCTAAAAGTAAAAATTTCTTCAAAGAGTCATAAGCAGACTGCTGCTCAATTTGCCAAGAAAATGGAATATTCTTCTTTAGGAGCAGAGTTAGGGGCTGCACAAGGGAAGAATAATGGGGTATCATGTGGCGAAAATAATTGAAGAAACCAAGGGTTGAACGGACATCAGACACATTCTGAGGAATTTTAAATCCTTTAATCGCTTCCAATTTGACTGGATCCGGGGATAACCCCTTCTCACTGATTTTAAAACCTAAGAAAGTGACACTACTTTTAAAGAAAGAACACTTTTCAAGCTTTATTTTTAGGTGAGCGTTAGTTAAAGCATTAAAAACCTTTGTAAGATGTGTATAATGTGTAGGAATGTCTTTACTGAAAATGAGAATGTCGTCAATAAAAAGTAAACAAACGACGCCTAGCAAGCCGGAGAGTGCCATTTCCATTGTACGGCTAAAAATCGACGGAGAATTGCGCGCACCTTGAGGCATCACGCGCATTTGGTAGTGCCCTCGAGAAGTGGAGAAAGCAGTGTAGGGACGAGACGTTGGTTCGCATTCTAAGTGACTGAAGCCTGAGAGCAAATCAATCGTGGAAAACACGCGTGCTGACCCTATAAGGGACAAGGATTCAGCAATATTAGGCAGCGGATACCTGTCCGGAACTGTGAATGAATTCAACTTCCGGTAATCTACTACTACTCTCATTTTTCCACCGCTCTTTTTAGGAATTAAAAGCAAAGGGGAATTATTAGGAGAAATACTAGGTTCTATATATCCCTTTTCCAAGCTGTCTTCTACCCATTCGTCTATGGCTTCCATATACTTATGGGGTAATTTATATGGACGGGTATACACATAATCCGGACTGCCTTCCATGAGTTTAATAGAAAATTTGTTTAAAGGGCAGACTCCTACTGGATCATCTGCTAAAGCAATAGTGTTTCTATTTTTAACTAAGAAAGAAAGCATGTCTTCAAGTTGTGAAGGATTATTTAAAACATATTTGTTTGAATCCTTACTGGATTCAGAGAGTAAAATTTCTCTGTAAACTTCCCGGATTTGTGCATCGGAAAGACCTTTAGAAGCAGTGACCGTGTTAATGTCGTATGGTTCTGTGGTTTTATAAAGAAGCGGAGAAGCTGTAGTAAGTAGGCAGTGATTGTCGAAATTAACTGTATCTGCACCTAAGTTTACTAGTTCTAACAAAATATTGCCTTTATGGCAAGTAGAAAGAGTGTTTCCAAAGAAAAGTGTACCTGTGGAAAGATAATCACTTTTGCTTTCAGTAATGAGTGCTAAGTTCTCTGGAGGAGAAGCACCAATGTTGGACTGTACCTTAACAGGGAGAATGTACCTGAATGAGGTAAAATTTCTAAGTCCGAATTAGTATAAACATTATAAGAAAGGGAGTCGTCTATGACAACATTAAGGCTTTCTGTAATTTTATCTGAGTAAGGCATCTGCATCTGGTGCGACGAGGTGGAAGGAGAATTAATTTCAATTGGTTTACTTTCAAGTAAATCCGCGGATCTGGTCGGGTGCGACGAAGATAAGGAAGGATGTGAAATTGTATTATTCTCCTGTAAAGAATTAGGAAGGGTATTAAAGGAATTAGAAGAATAGTGAGTAGGTTCAGAAGGGTGTTTAAAAGTGTATCCATAATTGTGTAGGGGAGTTTTACTTACCTCATTTTGGTGAAAGTGTACTCGCTTACTATTATTGTACTGTCTAAACAATTTCTTCTGATGCTGTACTACTTCTTCAGCAGTTAAACCTTTTTCCATATTATCTATATTATCCATCTCATCCGAAAGGGATGAATAATAATTAGGATGTTCCATAGTAGGAACTACTGAACGACACCGACTCCCTGGAGAGTTAAACTGCTCATTATTTATAATCATTGATGTCTGAAAAGAATCCGACCTAGGATTAGGATAGCTTGTGACAGGACGATCAATTAAATTATGAGGCAGTGGTGCTCCTGCATGAGGTGACACCTTGGTGGTTCTATTAGGCATGCAAGTGTTGTAAGGTAATGGCACTGCGGTGCTCATGTTTAATTTACCTTCTGGTGTATTAAATTGAGACTTACTAGCATTATATGAAGGTTGCATTGGTGTGCACCGACCTAAATTGGCACGTGGTGATGTACAATGCGCTTTTGGAGCCTTAACACTAGGGTGCACTAGGGTGCCAAGGGGTGCCCTGGGGTGTACTGAAGTGTAATGCAAATTTTGAGCTTTAACACTAGTGTGCACTGGGGTGCCAAGTGGTGGCATGGAGTTTACAGCAGAAAAATGCAAGTTTTGTGCGTTAACACCAGGGTGCACTGGGGTGCAAGTGGTCCGCTGGCCTGAATTGTTTTATGGTAAGTTACCTGTAGAAATGTATCAGGAGTGCGAAAAATTCTCTTAAATTTTTGACATTCCGCACTATTTTGTGCATAGATACCATAGGCAAGCTTTTTGAACATGAACTTACTGGATTACCAGGAGATGTTATAAATTGAGGTGAATTACCTCTTATGGAGGGAGACACACCGGTGCTCCGGCCATAATTACTATGAAGTTTAGTATTACTAGGAGACTCAACGTGGCCTTTATTGCCTTCACTAAGGGGTGAAGCGTATAAAGACGGAAGAGCTCTGTTAGGAAAAGGCTTCGCAGTATTCCGCTCACGGCTAGTCAGCGGTGCTTGGTGCGGAGAAAGTACTGCGGTGCTTCGGCTATAGCCACCACTTGGTGACATAGGCGAAGATGGATGAACCCTATTTGGAGGAGCTACTGCGGTGCTCTGTCCAAATTGACCGAAATTGGTTCTACGATTAGTAGGAATTTGGTTTTCTCCAATTTCCCATAGTGGGAGCAGGAGTGGTCATGCAGCCTCTGCTATAAGAGGAGCGAATATATTCTCCTGTATAAGGGGTTTGAGAAGTCAAGCAGCCTCCGGGGGAGGAGCGATACGGTTTGTTCAAGCAGCCTCCAGCAGAGGAGGAGCGATACAAGGGTATAGAATGATTTCCGGTACGGACGGAAGTTCTATAAAAAGAGTGGCTGCTCCCAGTATAGGGAGAGACTCCAAATTGAGATTGTGGAGAATACGTACCGGTACTGACAGTAGTATTTCCATCTCTTTTAGCATTAGTGCTTGTACTTAATACATCCCTATTATAACTTACCTTAGGTGTAGGTTCTATGTCCTTTCGTAGAGGTGTAGACTTAAGAACTTGACTATAAGACCTGTCTGTACCTGTACCTACTAATATACCTTTGTGGTGTGGATAACTTTGGAGATTGTTTAAGGAAAGAGGAGCACCCTTCGTGCTCTTGTACCCTTTTCTTATTAATTGTAATGGAATCTCTATAGTTTTACCACTAATATCGTCAAAACAGACACTATCTCTTCTTATATTTATCATAAGGGGCAAAAGTTTTAAAATATCGGTCCCTATTAAAATATCTAAAGGAAACGACGTAGAGTCTGGAACGACATAAAAGCTGCATTTAAAAGCTTTACCACCTATAATAACATGCAACTCTGCTCTTCCTTTTATTACTAATTCCTGTCCAGATATGGACCGTAATGAAACATCAGGCTTATGTAAAACAGGATTATCTGTAGATTCGGTCTTTTTACAAAATCTACGGAAAAGACCCTCCTTTATTATCGAGCGCGAGGCTCCACTATCTAAGAGCGCTGACGTTTCAATCCTATGACTGAAATTATAAGTAAGTTGAAAAGGAAGACCATATAAAACTCCAGGTTTCATATGATTAGAAGTTGTGAGTATGTATGATGGTGGTAAAGAAGGAAGAGTGTCTTCTATTAAAAAGGACATAGGGAAATCTATAGAATTTATACTCTCGACTCCGAGAGGGATAGGGCAGTTATGAATGGAAGTCACATTCATAACGCCCTCTGAAAATTTGGATCCATGTTATTTTCAGAGTGTGTGTAATAAGTTTGAGCTTGTTCATTAGTATAAGGAGTGTAATTCTCATAGGAGGACACAGGTTGGTCCTGAGAAAGAGGATAAGCAGCAGCTTCGTCCATAGCTCCTACATGCTGATGCATGTAGCGGCCGGAGCTATGCACTGGAGCTGAAAAAGGACGTTGAGAGAGAGGGTTGGACGTAACATACTTATTATTTGTGGGTGTAATATTATAATGTGTATTTACAGTAGACAAAACATTATCACAATTATTATTACACTGAGGACGAATTACATTTACATGTACAGAAGTATGTAAAGACTTAAGAGTAGGACATGGTACACACAATTGACGAGACAAATTATAAGAATGAGGGACATGGACACCAATAGGAGGAGTTATATTACTTTTACAGGACGAGACAATTGAGGAAGAGGGATTAGCAGGAAGAGAAACGGAGGGAGTAGTCTCTGACTTCTCAATTATTTTCTCTCTATTTACTAAGCCTTCTCTTCGTGAACTATTTTTTATAAACTTTATTCTCCTCATGGCCATTGGGTGTAAATAATCCCAAGTAGTTCCATGACATGCAGGTTGGCTCCCGCGCGTGTGATAATCCATACAATAACTACAGAATTCTCTGAATATACATTCTCTATCATCGTGGCCATATCTTTCACACTTATGACATTTAGGCATGTGTACTCCATAGCTATGGAATTCATATCAGCACCCCTTCTGCAGGGAATATTTAACATATTGGAAGCCCTTGATAGGTAATATTCAGCACTTTTAATTTGTGAAAGTGAGACACTATTATGATTAAGGATTCTTTGTATATTAGCTATTAAAGAATGAATGTGTTCTATTCTATGATTAAATTTACTAAGGGAATACTGTGAATCTTGACTTGTAAGCTCATTAGTGTCTGTGTTATTTGTACCTGAAAGCAAAGGGTATGAAAAAGGAACTTGTACAGGGCGAGGGCTGATATGAGTTTCCCCACTACTTATGTATACACCTTCATGAGTATATGGTGGTGATCCTTCCTTGATTAGGGAACTGTCACTCTGAAATGTAGCACACGGCAGTACCCCTCCCCTACTACTATATGGACCTGGGTCATAAGACAGGCTTGTATAGTGTCGGGAAGGCATGCAAGGCATCTCTACATAGCTTTGGGGACTCTGGCCTTGCATTAGACTGCGTTGGGGCATGGCTGCATAATAGGGTACATTACTACTATACACAGAACTTGCTGAAATTGCCCCTTGCGGCCCCGAAACATTGGTATAAGCATGGACTCCCATGTAAACCATCGGTGCTGGGTTGCTAGAGATAGGGGCTTGGCCGACAGTAGGCATCTCCATACTACTGGGCATGTAAGTACCTCCAACTGGACCTGTTACTTCACTAGGGTACATATGGGCTCCAGTTGGGTTCATTTCTACTTGAATTTTAGGTGCCGGGGCACGGCGGGCACTTTGTATCGTCTCACTACTACTAAGTGGCGTGATATTTTCTTGTTGTACCCTTCCCTTAAGCATTCCCACCCCTAAAGAGCCCTTAAAATTAGCAAGAAGTGGCATATAAAAGAATTCCTTGCACTCTGAGTTAGTGTCAAGAGTGGTGGAAAGAACAATTTGAGGGGTTGACCCTTTTTATGTACCAGTAACATGCTGTACTTTAATTATGGTAGCTTTAGGAATGACTGAAATGGAAAGGACAGGGTATGAAAGAAGAAAGTTATCAGTTAAACAGTAGGGCAGTAGTAGTAGTAGCAGTAGTAGTAGTAGCAGTAGTAATAGTTGTCATATTCTATTTAATTATCGTTATTAATACCTAAAAAAATTTTTTTTAAGGAGGGTAATCTTACTCTGGTAGATAATCTCTTGAATTGACTGAGGGAATTTACGGAATACTATGGGTGAGTTCGTCTTTTACTTCAGTAGGTAGTCCCCTCTGCAACAATTCCGCATCCCTACTAACTACACACCGTTATTACTGAAAAGCAATTATATATATATATATGATATATATATATAATATATATATATATATATAATTAATATTAATATTTAAATTATAATACCTGAATGTAAAATAAAAAATTTTAAACAAATTTAATTAAAACAATTTTATAATAAAAATTAAATTAAATAAAATAAATATTATATTAAATAAATATATATATATATATAATATATTATTATATATATATATAATAATATTATAATATAATATATATATATATATATATATATATATATATATAATATATATTATATTATATATATTATATATATATTATATATATATATATATATATATATATATATTATATATATATATATATATAATAATATATATTATTATATATATATATAGTTTATTTTAATTTTTTATTTCTACTCTTTGAAACTCTGACAACATATATATATATATATATTATATATATATATATATATTATATATATATATATATATATATATATATTATATATATTATATATAATATATATATATATATATTATATATATATATATATATATATATATATATAGGCCGAAATCACTTCGACAGTCATAGCATGGGGGGGATAATTAGAGCACTTTCCTCGTAGTTGGTTTATTGTGATAGTTAGATAACAATACAAAGGATGATTTTCATTAAACAATGGATAAGTAATGGATGGGCATATATCAACGTTAGCACTATTATGAATTACACAGACTAACTAATAAGATAATGCACTAATTCCCTATCCTAAATAGACCTGCCGGCCTTTTGTTAAATCTCACAATTTACGTAGGGCATCCTCTCACTATGAGGGTTGCTACGAGACTCCCGGGCGTGATTAGGTGGCGTCCCTTCAGGACCCAAGCACCAATCATAACCCTTGTCTGTTTGGCACTCTTTTCCTCCGCGAAGGAAAAGAGGCGCCAACACTTGACTTTCAAATAATGTACATTGTGTAAGTATGAAGCAGACCACCATTTATGCAAAGTGATATGCATGAGGCTTGCAATAGCCTCTTACAGAGATGCATACACTCTAAGACACTGCATGCTATTGTCTTACAAGGATTCCCTACCGTAATTTCACCCTAGACTGGTGGCCCTCGAGTGCAACAAAGGATCTCTGCCTCGGAGAACAGGGGTGAGGCCCCTGTTTTCGATTTCACAGAGATACTTTCTTACCCTCTTTCGATTGAATACAGGAAATATAAAGTTGAGGAAAGTGGAAGAACAGGTGAAATGCTACTTGTGGAAGGTGAAAGAACTTACAATATGAATATTTAATACCATTTAGAAACACTATTGTTCTCGTATTAATTACCATAGCAACGTCTTAGACTCTTATTTTCCTCAAGAGCTATTTTACCTCGGTTCCTCATTTCTTTTCTCTACTTTTGTTATTCCGCGTTTTTCTTGCGTTCTGGTGGGTCAGGAACGAGATTATAGAAAATTTTGACATTTCTTTAATTTTCCACTACCACCTTATCTCCTTTCACAATATGAGCGTTATTATTAGTGATCTTCACGACTCTATAAGGTCCGTGGAATCTGGGTGAGAGTTTCCCTCGGTTGTATTGTTGACTTTTCACCAGCAAATATTGAGCATCTTTTAAATTACGAGGGACGAACACATTTCTGTTTCTTAAGTTAGTTCTCTGAGAGAGTGGTTTGGCTATGAGTCCTGCCAGTTTTTCAATATAATTATCATAGGTTTTAGGACCGTCTGGGAGTGAAGGGTCTATCAATCCGTCAGGAATGTTTATATCTTGCCCGAACATCAATTTGCTGGGACAGATGCCGGATTCTGAGATAGGAGCGAGCCGAAGTGCGAATAAAACGAATGGTAATACGTCTAACCACCCTTGACTCTCCATGCCTGGCTCAGCTAGCATGGTTCTTAAACTGGTTAGAATCATCTTATGAGTTACCTCTACCTTGGAGTTCGAGAATGGAGCGTAGCTCGCGGTAGTTATATGTGTTATTCCTAACAGTTTACAGACACTTTCAAATAAATGTGATGTAAAATTTCCACCTCGGTCTGTGATCAGATGGCTGGGAACTCCACACATCGGAATTAGCTGATTTATTAATGTTTTAACGATGGTTTCTTTGGTGATATCCTTGAGGGGAAAGGCCCACACATAGTGGGAGTACCTATCAATGAGGGTTAATAAATACTTGTATCCTCTACACACTGGTAATTTCAATATGTCACAGTTTAAATCTTGAAATTTGTAGGTAACTTCTTTATATTTTCCGTAAATAGGGTTTATGCTCCGTCCTGTCTTCCCGATTTGACATTGTGGACAGCTTCTTACAAGTGCTTTCACTCTCTTATGCATGTTGCGGAACACATACTCGCTCTTTATCGCGGTAAGACAGCGCGAAATCCCGAGGTGTCCTTGAAAGTGAGTCATTCGTATAATATCGTCTATATGTTGTTCAGGGAGAATGACTCTGGCATAATTCAATGAGGTATCAACAAAGAGAGAGACTTCATTCTTCTTGAACCAAAAGGGTTGTTTCTTTATGATTAATGAACTTTTCTCTTTATTTTTAAGTAATGAATTAATGTATTCATCTTCTAACTGGTCTTTACTAATTGCAGCGTAGTCAACTTCTTTTCTGAAGCGTTTTATTAAGTCAATATGAGCTTCATTACATCGCTGAATTAAATTTATTCGTGTATTTTCAGTAAGTATATCATTTATTTCATCTAACTTTTTAGTTGGCGATTTTTCACTCATTTTGAGTAATTCTTTTTCTTCCATTTCTATTCTCTCTTTCATTCTCAACCCTTTGGGTTTTAAAGTCCCTTTTTTCTCAGGGGAACTATTTAAGGAATTTCTTTTGTTTACAATCTGAGTATTTAAAAGGTCTACCTTTTTACCCTTCATTGGACTGTTAACCGCAGCACGAGAGTGGTTTTGTTTTATTACCCTCTGATAACGAGCTTTGAGTTTTGGAGAAAGTTCTTCATATTTGTAGGTGGTTGTAAAATTTGAACAAGAATCCACGTGGAGTGTGGGAACTTCGCTCTCATTGGCTAGTTTGCTGAAATGAGGACCAATCACAGTGTTCGTATGTGAAGATGTGATTTTTGATATTTCTGCTGCTTCAGTAGTCTCACTTTCTTCGTTATTTTGATCAACATTATTTATATCATTTATTAACAAATATTCCTCCAAAGGATTCTTCTTTTTTGTTATTAATTTGAAAGAAACTTTGTAACTGGATAGTAAATTCAGACTTCTAATTTCACGAATATTGAAATTTTTATCGTCATTTGCTCTTTTATATTTGTTTATGAGTTCTCGGCAGTTGGTTTCTATATCAATATTTTTATTTGTGAGGAGATAGCCGTACTTCTTGAAGACTTTTGTTAAGCATACTAAAAGGCGATTCGCTTCGTCATACTTTCTTTCAGTAGGCGAGAGAATGGAACTAAAAAAAGCAATCGGAAGATCGGCTGTGTTAGTGATGGATAAAATAACAGCAGCTGTAGATACATTTGTGGTATGTATGATAATTTTGTAATTAGAAGAGGTGCCCGGATAAGCAAGTACAGAAGCATTTTCAACAGCATTTTTAATGTTTTTGAAGGCTTTATCTGCGGTGAGATTCCAACAGACGCGGCGGTTGGAATAGGGTTTTCCTTTTAAAAAGAGATTTAGGGGCGCTGTTATTTCAGAAAATAACGGGACGCTGCTGCGGTAGAAGCTCACGCGGCCGAGGAAGGATCTTAATTCTTTGATGGTCCTGGGTTTTGGGGTATTTAATATATCCCCAATTTTCTCATGATTAGGTCTGATGCCGCTTTCATTTACAGTATAACCCAAGTAATTAATCTCGCTCTTGGGCTATTTGGCATTTTGTGGGATTTAAACTTAGGTGCAGATAACTTAACCTCTTCAATACCTTCTCTAGGAGGATTTTGTGCTCTTCTTCGGTCTTTGTGTGAATCAAAACATCCAATACGTCATCCATATAGGCCTGAGTATTCGGTAGGCCTTGCAGGACTGTATCAATGTAAGATGAAAGATAAAGGGGGATGACACATAACCCATGGGAAGATTTCTGTAGGTAAACGATCCGATGTTTGAAGTAATGGTAAAGTACTTTTGTGAGTCTGGGGCTAATGGCACCGAGTAAAATGCCTGCGTCACGTCAAGTTTCGTGAAAAGACGACTCCCCTGCAGGTTTGATATTGCATCTTGCAGGTGCGGAAGTCCATAGACTCCTATCTCAGCTCTTTTGTTCAATTCTCTAAAATCGGAGATTATTCTGACTCGATTTTCGCTTTTCTGGAGGACACTCATGGGAAAAGACCAGGGAGAATGGCTGCGGCGGAGGACTCCTGTAGCTACGAGGTTGTCAAGTTCTGCTTTTGTTTGAGCATAAAGTTTATGGGGGACCCTTCTTGGCTTAAGGGAGATGGGCGGTCCCTTTATATCTATTTTATAAGGAAAATTGTTGGCTAGTTCTATTAATACTCTCTCTGGAATATAGGCGGCTTCTGCGTCCGTAGTTATTTGACCGTCCTCAGCTATTGATGCTGTGCTCATTCTCTTATTTTTATTTTTATATTTTTCAAAAATTTCATTCCACCTTTTTTCTTGTTTCAATTTGATGTGGTGGTTTTCGGGGAGATAAGGGTTTACAAATAACTCAGAATATTTCGATAATAACTCATTAAAATTTAAAGAACTAGAAGGCACATGCACAGGAGGAGGAGAGAGAGAGAGATTTGAAGAAGAAGAAATAGGAACATCATTAATATTAAAATTCACATTTCTACTCAATTTTATGGTATTATTTGTAATTTGATCTAACAATAAATCTTCTTTAAAATTAATGCCCATCTCAAAATTTTTTAAAAAGTCTAATCCTAAAATATTGGTGCTTACATTAGCGATATAAAAAGTAACCATATATCTACGCCCCAATCCCAGATCGACTTCAATATCTTTAATACCATAGATTGCAATTTTTGAGTTGTTAGCAGCCAGCATATAGCCTACCGGCGCTTTTTGATGGTCATTAGCAGCGCATGATAAGAGGCTGAACACAGAACCGCAATCTACCAAATAATCGATCTTATTTAATGTGTCATAGACTATATACAAGGTCAAATTGTCAATCTTGCAAACCCTCCTGTCTCCCTCAACAGCGGCTGTAACTATCTTACTGCTTAAGCAGCGCTCGTCATCAGCACTTAAATCAGTTGGGTCTGACAGGATATTTGCTACATTGCTTCCATCTTCCCTTGTATTATCTATAACACCCCCCCCCCATTTAATAAATTTGAGTTAAAAAGGACATATCCCACATGCAAGGGGTTAACAGTGGCAACAAAAAGGTTATTAAGTACATTACCAACATTGCTTGAGACATTTGTTTCGAGACCTGTATTGAGGTCAGTATTATTTAATGTAATATCATTATTTGTTGATATATTTTTGTTTTGTGGACTACTACTACTTTTCATATTTAAATTTTTAGAGTTCTTTAAACTAGAAGGATCATGCATTCCTTGTACATTTGTGTGAATTGAATAGGGTTCAATGATAAAGTTTTTATTTATTTGTTCATTTTTTTCATTTTTATTGTTATTTTTAATGGAATTTATATTTTCCGTTTGGATAGTGCTGGTAGTTGTATCTATATTTTGATCAATTTCTGGATCAATATTGTTCATATTGTTTTTAATCATAATAATATTAACTTTGCATTGTCATTATTATTATTTTTATTATTATTATTATTATTATTATTATTATTATTATTATTATTATTATTATTATTATTATTATTATTATTATTATTATTATTATTATTATTATTATTATTATTATTAATTATTTATTATTATTATTATTATTATTTTATTATTACTATTATTATTATTATTATTATTAAATTATTATTATTATTATTTATTATTATTATTAATTATTATTATTATTATTATTATTATTATTATTATTATTGTTATTATTTATTATTATTATTATTATTATTAATTATATTATTTATTATTATTATTAGTCGTAGTAAGTAGTAGAAGTAGTAGTAGTAGTAGTAAGTAGTAGTAGTAGTAGTAGTAGTAGTAGTAGTAGTATTTTTATCACTATCATTTTTAAGGTTAATAGAGTTATTATGATTGATATAATTTTTATTTATTTCTTCAGCACTTTTATTTAGTAAGTTTATTTCATTAATCACAGCACTGTTTGTAATAGGGTCACTTATCACTTGGAGGGTATCGTTAAATCTCACTTTCCTATTGTGAGTAGGTTTTTCACGGCTGCTATTAGATGGTAATGGTCGCAGCCTTGTTAGCAGTTTTCCGACGATGAGGGGACATTTTTCTGGTTATTACCATATATTAATGGATACATAGGACATTCAGGGCTTTCACATTTGAAGGCTTTGAAGAGATAGCGACCATGATAGAAGCATAATTGATTGACCGCGTTATTAAAGGCTTTACTGTACCCATTTGTATCTGTTTCTGAATAACGCGACCTACTTTTATCGCGTGTCCGGTTTCCTCTCTCAGCTGTGTCTGCTTGGCTTTTAACGAACAGCTGAAAGGAGTGAGCGAGCTCGTTCACGGTTTTGGTGAGCTCAGCCAGCTGGTGGGCAACTTGACCTTCACCGCGGTTCTCAGTTTCATGTTTGCGCTCTGTGTTGCGCGCGCTGGGAAGAAGGTAGGCGGAGTCTGTGTCTGGTTTGTTACGTACAGAATTCACAGAGCCCCAAGTCTGTTCTTCGTTTGGTTGATGATAATTTCTTCCTTTTCGAACAAAATTCTTATATAGATCGTCCGAAACTTTGACCATCCTGACAAGGTCATTTTCTTCCGCTAATGAATAGACTGACATCTGAATATTTTGAGGCATCTGCTCCAAGAAGAGGTCTATGGCGAATTTAGGGTTGTGTTCTACCAACACATCGAAGCTTTTGTTCCCCAATACCCCTTTTACACGATGGAGGTATTCACTGGGCAATTCGTCGGGTCTCATACCTTGTTTGAAGACATCCCGGATCCTGTTCCTTAAGGCGGGAAGGTAAACTTCTTCGATGTTTTGTAATAGCAGACGATAAGCGTTGTTTTGAAGAGGAAAAGTGATTTTGGAGACCAAATTTGTGGGCAAGATTGGAGCCAACAAACGAACACGTTCGTGGGTATCTTCTATGTGATTTAATTTAAAGATCGCTGTGGTCGCACTTAACCAATTTATAACATCGTACGGGTCAAAGGTTGGTAATTGACTTGATGTTAATTGACTGTATGTTCTTAACGGTGAGTCGGCATCATGACGCCGCGTCCTTTCCTTTTGGCGCGAAGATGGTGGCGTCGCTTCCATCTCAGTTTCTGAGCGAGAACCAGATGGCGTTCCCTCATTATGAGAGGGGGAAAGGCGTTGGGGAGAGGGAGTTTGGTCCTTCCCTCTTTTTGTGGACTTCTTTGTTTGAGTCCTAAGAGTCAGCTTCTTCGTCGATACCATTTTTCTATGGTCTTGTTGTTACCGACTGAGTTTTGAGTCACTTAACTAGGCGTTGATTTTAGGCCTAAATCGAGAGCTTGAATTTGAATTTTCGCTTTCGAAGTAATAACGACTTTATTTTTCTTATTTTAAAGGAGATTAATAAGAAACTTTCTTCACGTTATTAATTTTGACTCTAATAATTTATTTACTTTATCTAACTATCAATATTTAAGCACTGAACTGACGAGAAAGTACCGGATTTTTTTTTTTTTCAATTTTAATATCTGACTCCAATTAGGGGGTTTAGCCCCCTGTCGCTCCGGGGTTCACCAAAATGACGTCTAGGCCGAAATCACTTCGACAGTCATAGCATGGGGGGGATAATTAGAGCACTTTCCTCGTAGTTGGTTTATTGTGATAGTTAGATAACAATACAAAGGATGATTTTCATTAAACAATGGATAAGTAATGGATGGGCATATATCAACGTTAGCACTATTATGAATTACACAGACTAACTAATAAGATAATGCACTAATTCCCTATCCTAAATAGACCTGCCGGCCTTTGGTTAAATCTAACAATAGGTGTAGGACATCCTCACGGTATGAGGTTCACTACTCAACTCCCGGGCGTGATTAGGTGGCGTCCCTTCAGGACCCAAGCACCAATCATAACCCTTGTCTGTTTGGCACTCTTTTCCTCCGCGAAGGAAAAGAGGCGCCAACACTTGACTTTCAAATAATGTACATTGTGTAAGTATGAAGCAGACCACCATTTATGCAAAGTGATATGCATGAGGCTTGCAATAGCCTCTTACAGAGATGCATACACTCTAAGACCTGCAATGCTATTTGCTTACAAGGATCGCCTACCGTAATTTCACCTATATATATATATATATATATATATATATATATATATATATTTTATAAATATTTATATATATATATATAAATATATATATATATATATATATATATATATATATATATATATATATATATATATATATATATATATATATATATATATATATATATATATATATATATATATATATATATATATATATATATATTTATTGAATTCATTTAATAAAAACAATATTTTATTTTTGAAGTTCAATGCTTCTTTAAATTTTGCAAGCTTTTAAGGTTCGGAGCAAAACAAAGGGTAATGCTGACGCGTAAAATTTATTCGAGTTCGAATTTTCGTCGTCAGCTTTATCTTATAATTAGAGATATCATTAGCTTATTTTTATTATTATTATTATTTTTTTTATTATTATTATTATTATTATTATTATTATTATTATTATTATTATTATTATTATTATTATTATTATATTATTATTATTATTATTATTATTATTATTATTATTTTATTTTCAATATAAAACAAAGAAAAAAAATAATAGTTTTAAAATTAGAATAATAATCCGTGACGTAACTTTAGAGGTAAAGACGTCATAACGTTTCGTGACGAAAATTGAGAGGGAGGATGATCGATCTGTGACGTCATTATGAAGACTTGATTCTCTTTCGTCATGGATTAGTGGCCAATTGGGCATCTATCACTGGGGCGTTGCAATGGCTTTTCAATGGCAATTGACTGGTTCACGCCTTTTTGAGAATGTAGCGGCAATTTGGGTGGATGGGTGGATTTCTCCCACACACACACACAACCCTTCGGCTCAGTATCAGGATTATATATATATATATATATTAATATAATATATATATATATTATATATATATAATATATATATATATATATATGATTATATATATATATATATATATATATAAATATTATATATATATATATATATATATATATATATATATATATATATATAAGGATTATTAAACTCAATTTGATTATGTTATAGACTTGTGATCTTATGTATTACAATTTGTTATTTTGGTTGTGAAAACCTAAATATGTTAATATCTTTATGGCTATAAGAGATATAAGAGATATGAGGCCTCCCCTCCGGAGAGAGAGAGATGTGGCAACGAAACGCAAAAAGCATTCAGATACCTTTTTGTTGTACTTACTATTTGAATGCTTGTTATAGCGTAGTACTGGTAGTCTTAAATGGAGTATATTGCGTTAATAATATGGATGTATTAATGAAACTCTGGTAGAGATAAACTTTTACTGACATCAATATTATAACTTAAAATATGGTAATGCATCGAAATATATGTAACATAAGAAGAACAATAATCAAAATTGAGAACAATAATAAATGAAATTTAATCCTAAAATACTAAGACCGAAAGGTGTACGTGAAATTTGGAATCAACATGCTGCAAATTATACAAAAGTTAATTGGCAACAATATAAACAATAGCTAAAATATATAATTATATATATATAATATTATTATATATATATATATATATATATATATAATAGTATATATATATATATATATAATATATATATTTATATTATATATAGTATATATATATATATATATATATATATATATAAACTATATATATATATATATATATATTGATGGTTTTGATTCTTACATTTTCATTTATAATTTATAATAGATGACAACTATTGTACGGTTGGCATGACACAAAAAATCATTAAAAATTGCTCACAAGAAGTTTTTCACCAGAAATATGTTATTTGATTTTAGTGGGTTGCACAAAACTTGAAAAGAATATTGGTTTTTCAATTCTCCAATGTATTTTATACTGACAAAAAATTTTAAAGAATTTAAAAATTTTA
>JABUQX010004626.1:2500-20000 GCA_015478945.1 Trachelipus rathkii
AAAGGGTAGGTCATGTCAGACAAACCTTTTAGAATTATGGAATACATTACCGACTGCATTGACTGAGGAGAGCCAGTTGATATTGTATATTTAAGACTTTAGTAAAGCTTTGATAAGTTCCCCACATAAGCTATGAAGAGTTATGCAATTTGAGTAATATGATGGAGTGTACATGGTTTGTATTTTTAGATTAACGAGGTGGTTGTGAAATAGAAAAAAACAGTGTGTACAACTAAATGGCAAAAATCATCATGGGAGCTGTATTAGTGAAGAGTGGTGTCCCACAGGGTTCAGTGCTGGGGCCACTATTGTTCCTAATATGGTGAAATGATTTAGACCAGGGAACTTAAATGCAAGGTTTCTAAGTTTGCAGATGATACTAAAGTGGCCACCTTAGTTAGGAAATAGTGAAGGATGCATAAAGATCAAAATTGATCTTGATAAACTCTTTTGTTGCAGATAAAGTGGCAAATGAATTTAATTGTAAAAATGTAAGGTTCTTCACCTAGTTATTCAAATAAAAGTTTTAACTACGATATGAATGGTGATTGGCTTGAGGTCTGTGGACCAGAAAAAGATTTAGGTGTGATTAAAGCAGTAATTGAAAGTAGCTAATCAGTGTTTGGAAGTAGGAGAATTAAAGCTAATAAGATGCTGGCATATAAATCGCAATGTTGTTTACAAGAGCAAGAAGTAATAAGTAAACTGTATAATATGTTAGGCCAGTATTGAGTATTGTGCACAAGTTTGGCCCCTTATTTAAAGAAGACTTAGATATGCTAGAGAGATGGCAACGTAGAGCAACAAGGATGATTTATGGGTTTGAGGTAAGAGCTATGAGAAGAGGTGAAGGAGTTAGGAATGTTTTCTGAAGAAGGCTTTTTCTCAGAGGGGACATGAAACAAGTCTACAAAATATTTTACATCTATTGATAATACAGAAGCCAATACAGGGGTCATAATAAGAGCATGGACAGGTGAACCAGGGGCATAATAAGAAAATTTAAGAAGAAAGCATGCCATCTTTGATATAAGAAAGCATGCAGTCAGTAATAGGGTTGTTAAATTTTGGAATAGTCTGCCGGAGGAGGTTGGTGAGTGTGACTCGATTGAACATTAAGAAAGGGTTAGATCGTTTATGGATGGTTGGGTACATATAATATATTGACGAAGGCAAATTGGCGGGTTTTAGTTTATAGTAGTTATTAATGTGAGATTGCATGTGTGACCATAATAACTTAGCTATTCATGTAGTGGATGGTTTGGGTATCAGTATATAATCATTAGTTTTGACTAAGCCCAAATTGGCTAAAGATGTGGATGGTTTGGTATTCAAATTATAGCGTTCAGGCGGGGTTACTGGGCCCGCCTCTTAGGAGGGTGATTCTGTCCACTATAAATAAAATAAAAAATATAAAACAAATAGAATAAAATTTTATCATTTTATAGCCATGCAGTAGTACTACAAGTTTTATTTATATCATCTTTAATTCATAAAAAGTTTATATTTTTTAAAAAATGTTAGAAATTAGGGTGCAAAATGTCCTTCAATAGAAATTTCACTTTTGAAAAATGTGAGTTTTTTAACTTGTTATAAAATGAAAAATTGTGGATGGATTTTAATTATTTGTTTCAGTGGATCACTCGAGTATGTTACTTTAAACTGGCAAAGTAAATTTTTTGCTTCAAACAGTACATAGTGGCAAAAAAACGGGGCCAACTTGGTCCGATTCACCAGCTGTAAAAATTGATGGAGGGGTGACTCAGACCACCATTATTTTGATATTAAACATGTTATTTTTCTCATAATTCTCTCCAAATTAATTTAAATATATAAAAAGTTACTTATATAAGTGAAAATTTTTAAAAAAAATGAAATTTATATAAAAAAACGAAATTCAAAAAAGTGTCAAAATTTTTGAGCGGAGAGGGTGAATCGGACCACCTATTTTTATTCTTATTTTATTTATCATTATTGACATTTTATTACTTATTACGAATTAATTATGATAAATAATTATTATATTAAGTAAAAATTAAAATATAAAATTGAATTTATCCGTAAAAGAGGAATTTAAAACAGATGGTCCGAGTCACCCCTCAATGGTGTCCGATTCACCCCTCCAAGTTGGGGTGACTGAGCGTATTCAAATTTTATAAAAAAACTATATTATTAGAATTACATTATTACTTTTTGTGTGCTTATGACCGACTATAGGCCTTTGATTTTCAAAAAAAAAATTCCAAAAAGTGCATTAGGGGAGAGTCGGGAGACAGACTTATACCTAAAGTGGTCCAAGTCACCCCGCCCGACGCTATATCATATAGTTTTGACTAAAGCCAACTTGGTAATTTGTAGTTACATAATTTGACAAGCCCTAGGGTGCTTTGTGGATTTGAAAGAGTTTGGTTAGTTAGTGGGTTGACTGGACAGCTCGACAGGCCCATGGGCTTCTTTACGTTTTAACTTGTTAGTTATTAATCTTTCCTGCATTGATGATGCTCCAATCTCTCCTCTCAGAGTTGCAGTTGGGGTGTATCTAGTCCCTAAAGTATCTTCCGGTACACTGTGTTTTCAATTGTTTGTAACTTGTCTATTTCTTGCTTTGTGAAGCACATTACATTGGATCCATATAAAAGTGCTGGGAGTGCCACATTTTTCCAGTATGTTTTCCCTATAATTAGCTTGTTGCAGCTCTTCTCAATGACTAATGTTGCCAGAATTCTCTCTACTGGCATAGTAGCCAAAAAAAATATTTAAAATACATAAAATATAATTTTTCATAGAATAAACAATATTCTTCAACAAGGACGATGAAAGCACAAATATTCACTCCAAAGTCATACCAATATCTGCAGAGAGAAATTACATACAACCTTTATCCGTCTCTCAGCATCCTTGGGCTACGATTACAGTGGATGAGTATTGATAAATTTCATTTTATTTTATATTAATTTAATCTTGCGAAATTTCAAATTTTTAAAGGAGGAAAAACCTTTGATAGACATCGACGTATCTATTCTCAAACAAGATGTCATTAAAACAGTGATTTTCTTCCAAAACTTACAGAGTAATGAAAATTGATTACTTTTTTTCAAAGTTCCCTGGGAAAAAAAAAAAGCAACCCAAAACCGAGATGAAAAAAAAAAAAATTTGACAGAATGGAAGTCCGTCCAAACATGGATCCTCTGCAACCGTAGCTTAAATTTTTTATATTAATATATTTTCATTCTATTCATTTTACTTTTATTAATCACCATCTCCAGGAACTTTGGGTTTCCTCTTCTACTTTACAGATGTTCCAAATTTCTCTTAGCCTTGAATGAGAACAGTCTTTGCTAAGCAATACGTGTCATTACAAATTTTTTCGACCTTCCTTACATTCTCCATTATCATTCTACTTTTTTTAGTCATGTACAGTACCCCACCACGGCTCACAAAGAAGTGGCCACACTGGCTGAAAAAATCATCACCATGGGAGGGCCCTGTCACATATATATGCTTCAAATGTCAAAGGGAAATTTGAATGGCGAAATGAATATTCAGTCAATCAAAAATAGAAATAAAAACTAAATAAAATTGTATCCTTATATAAATAGTCATAATATTACATAACAGAATCAAATGTTATCAAGAATATTCACTTCTTGAAGATACAAGTAAATAGAGTTCCTGCTTAAGTTGGGGAAATTCAGATAAGAATATGGATAATCTTCTGAAGTGTTATGGACCGAAAATAGGAAAATGACGACGGCGAATAGGGTCCAGATGGGAACAACCAATGAAGGTATGGCGAACAGATTGTGGGGTGTGGACGATGGCAAAGATTTGCAAAATTGGGAGGAGGGTCCCGTGAAACATATGGTGATATTGGGGTGGCCAATACGGAGGCGTGCAAGATCACCTCGTGTAAGCGGCTTTTCGTCGGTCGGAGGAAGACCACTCACCAATGCTCGGGTTTATATTCCTGAGTTTCGCTTCCCGCTAATCCCTCGTCCAGCCCTTTTGCCAACAAGATTGAAGCCTTCCCGGAGAGCAGGATAGTAATCATTTGATGGGAGATAAACCCTTGTCGAAATTGGCATCCGGAAGTACCTGAACAACTCCGAAAAGAGCGGCGGCATCTTGCCTCTCCTGTCAGCGAATTTCATTGCCAGTTACCCATAAATTAGAGGGGGTCCAACATAGTAATTTTTTTTACGGGAGTGAGCGCCGAAGAAATTGTGTACAGCGATATTCATTGCGTTTTTCAGAATAAGGGTTTTAGAGCGCTTGGTAGCCGCGCTGGAGCGATCTGAATAAATTGACATGATGATCTTGATTAAGGATTAGAATTCTAGAAATGGCAATCGTTATAGCCATTTAATTCAGCCATAAAAAGTGAAAGTAAAGGGGGGAGGGTTAGGAGGTTGCGTCAGGAAAAGACAGCAGATTGAGCCCACTGTCCCCTGCTTTTAGGCAGCAATAAACATTGGAGTAAATTTATCGGGTCATTGAATAATTTTATAATTTCATTCTTATTACTATTATCAAATGTAGTTAAATATTAAATTGAAAAAATTAAGAAAATTCTCAGTTTCACTCAATTTTTATAACTAAAAAAATTGTTTTTTTTTTTTTTTTGATAGATGGATGGATACATCCGCCAGCGCACAAGTATGCGGCTATACCGTGTTAGTAAACTAACGACAGGGGAAAATCCCTAACTGAACGAAAAAGGAACAAGGCTGAGATGGTAGATCTTATACAAGATGTTCACTTCCAATATAAAGGCAAAAACGCAATCACTACGAAAGTGAGATGCTTCGGATAAGATGTGCTGAAAGAGATAGTAGACATGCCAGGAAGGAACTTGCTTCTAAGGGTCGAGATGGCAACGCAATCCACAAAAAATGGCCTTATTTCAGAGAATTTAAAAAGTGGAACTGAACACAGAATTTAATAGGAAAAAAAGGGTGGATTTTATTGAATATGCATTCAAAAAGGAAGATCCTGCGAAGAAGAAAGATCTACCGAAGACCACCCACGGCCAATACGGTTTGATATTTTGAGGTTTAGCGTCACGAGGTTTCCTCTGCCAGCAATTTGGCAGTCCAGAAGGGAAACCCAACGTAATGAAGGATGGAGAAATCTGTAGCAGGGAAATGGCCCAGGTGAACAGCAGGAGGAAGGTATTGGGCACACGACACCCCGTGTGTAGCCGTCTGTTTTGCTTCCCTATCGGCTTGTCCATTACCAGGAACACCCACATGGGAAGGGACCCAACAGAACTCAATGTTGTGGTTCTGCTCAGGCAACAAGCAGAGGGACTGTTGAATGGCAGAGACCAAAGTGTTTCGGGTTGACCGGTCAAGCAACGCCTGGAGGGAGCTTCGAGAATCGGAAAAGATGGTATAGGTACCCCCACGAGTGAAGGTACTGATTCTGTTCACTGCCATGGATTTCGCTATCAGTTCAACTGAAAAAAACAGACAAATAAGGTGGAAGGGTGTGGGATACAGTGATGTCCGGAAACAGACGCTGAACCCACCCCTCCTTCCGTTCTGGAACCATCAGTGTAAACTGCTTTTGAGTCTCTATCGACTTCCATATGGTACTTAAAGGAATCCTTCAACTGCTCCGGGTGTGCCTCTGCTTTTGTTAAAGATTGAATCCCGATGCAAAAAAAAAGGCCGATGAACCCACTTTGAATAGATAAAGTTGAAATCATAGTGCATGACCGCTCGCTGAGAAAGGTCGAGGAAAGCGAAGATGGAGGTAACAACCCCAGCAAATGGCCAATAAGGGTTGCGATGGACTCGCTCTAATGTGAGATGTCAAGGCCGATAAAATAAGTACCTAAATACGAAGGAGTAAGGAACACATTAGCTGCTCCCTCCTCCAGGCTATCCCTCAGTGAGGAACGAAATGCTCCTGGGGCTATCCGCAGACCGAATTGGGCCAAGAAGTGGCGGAGGTACGACTGGAAGATCTACCCATAGATGGCACAACCATACTCTAGTTAGCTCTTACCAACATGATGTAAAGGCGGAGTATGATGTTTCTGTCAGCAACCCAAGTCATAGAGGTGAGGTATCGTAAGAGATCCAAGGAACGGCGGTAATTGGAGGGAGGATCTTAATATATGCAGGAAGGTACGTGAGGCGCTTATCGAGCAACAGACCCAAGGAACCTTACCGTCGGCCATACAAAGTTTAGCTCCAGAGATGCACAAGGCAAGATCGTCAACATAGATGGAAAGCGCCCCGAGGTCGGGATGGAATCGACAACACCATTGAAACCTATTACGAAAACAAACAGGCTCAGTGCCACTACCAATGTGCGGCACCCCTTCAGGCCGGGACCAAAACGCCTCGACAGTGTACCACAACGGACCTGAAAACGAACGATACGAAATCATAACTGAAGGAAGAGGGGAAGTTGCCCCCTAAGGCCCAAGGAATGGAGGCTCAGCAAAACCCTAAACCTTCACTTGCTATCATACGCCTTTTCGAGGTCAAAGAAAAAGGCCAAGGTCATTTTGTTGGAAGCAAATGACTCACGAACGTCGTGATCTAACCGAAGGAGAGGATCCCGGGTAGAGCGAAGGCGACGAAAATCAAATTGGTAGTCGGAAAATGCATGGAGTTGCTCCAACTTGGGAACAAGACGGAAGCGTCCAATCTCTCCATGAGCTTCCATGTATTGCAGGGCAATGAAATAGGGCGATGGTTAACGGAAGAAGTCGGATCCTTCCAAAGGTTTTGGGAATGGGACAATATTGATGCAGTAGACCAGACGGGAGGAAAGACCCCCTCCACCAAAATCCTATTGTATTAGCCGAAAAGGAAGGCAGAAGGATGAGCATGCAGGAGCATCTGGAAGGAAATCGTCAGGGCCAGGCACTCCATCCCCCCAAAGTTTGAGGGCGTCCCGGAATTCTGCTCCGGTAAATAATCTGTTGTATGGAAGGTCTTCTCCAGGCGGAACAGAAAAATCCGGAAACTCCACCCGCAGGCGGACAGAACGAAAAGATTCAGTATACCTGGAGCCGCTGGAGCAGGACGCGAAGTGATAACCTAACTCTACCACCACGATCCCGGAAGCAGAGATGACATCAGAGGTGTGCGGGCCGTAAACAAGGATAATAGGCGGATTCGCAAGGTGTTTTCGTGAATTTTTTCGCACCTTTTTAATAGTGTTTATCCGATGAAATGTTATATCATGGCTAGAGCGAGCAGAAACTTCAACTTGTATTGATGGGGTTATAAGTTGCGGATAAAATACAAGCCTAAGGTTTCAGCAACGAATGAACTTACGAATCTCAATAGCTGCCAAGGAGCGTGGTATGGGTCGCAAAAAAAAAGCTTGTTTCATCAAACAACTGGAACTCAAGTTTGTAAGATTACGCCGGTGGTAGCGGAGTCATATGGTTCTCCATGAAAAAAGCTCCTTTATAATACAACCTTAACGCAATAGAGTTTCACGTAGTGGGATAGCAGAGCACATTCCTGTTCCACCAGGGGATTGTCGAGTTTCGAGTGCCTCCAGGTGAATAGCAAGGCCATCGGGGAAAAATAATGGTCACAATGACCTTCGTGAGCCAGCCGGTTTATGCATCCTAGACCCACAAGTAAATGTGAAGCCATCCGTCGGCGACCGGGAACCCAGGGTATGCTCCAGTAATGAGAGTTGTGCGCGAAAGTCAAGTAGTGCCTGATCGAAAGTAAGGACCAGTCTGCTCGTGTCGTTAGCGCAAGCCAGAAGAATTAAGGTGGTAGTGCAGGAAGTTTGGACTGAAGGATAGTATCGACGTCTGGGTACGCTTGTATCTACCACAGAGAGGAAAGACTACCCTTTCCAACCCAAAAGAATCTAAAGACGAATGAAACATAACGAGACGTCAAACACAGAAGAAGAATGCTAGTATACAAAACTTAAATAAGAAGTTGGAGGGCCTGTGTTGAGACATTCCAATGAGATAATCTTGCAAAAAACTACTCAATAACCAATTCGGCGTTTGGAATACAACAGAGCGTCCCCACAAAGGATGGCGAGGTTTAAATCACTGAGAGCCAACCTATGGGGCAGCGGGAGACCTCGTGAAAAATACGACGAGGTTTCCTTCTTGGTATATTACAGCTGGCCGAGTACCACTGAGTACAGCGTAAGCCGAGTGTCAAAAGATGGATACGAGCCGCTATGGCATGTAAGGTAGTGGACAGGGGAAATGGAGTGAATGGGACAGACTCGTGAAGCAGGATCGCTGCTCCCCCTCTGTCGCTGGCTCCACGATTCAGGGATATAAAGGGTTATCTGTACATTGAAGGTTGGAAAAGATCTCTGTCGCGAAGCTGTAGTTCCTGTGAACAATCAGCCAACAGCTTATGAACTATAAGTAATCTCTTTAGTTCTTCGTAATTAGCAAAATATCCGCGGTAATTCCATTGGATGAAACGTATCATAAACGGAAAAACAATCAATGGTCAGTACGATCCGTGACAATAGTCAAGATGTTGTGGGATATGGCAGTCTTTTCAGAAGATAAAGTCTGACGGTCCCGTGAGCTGCTGGACGATCTACCTACCGGAACATCAAACAATGGGGGAGAGGAAGATCATGCAGCACAGATATGTGTGAATCCCCCTTGCTGATGAGAGAGGTTCTGGCCACATTAGGAGAGGGCACTCCAAAGAGACGCGCCAAGTCACACTCCACATTTCGAACATTCTTCCCCTCTGAAGCACCCCTGCCTGACTTCTTAGCAGTCTGGGAAAGGGGCTGGGTCCCTCCAGGAGGTGCCCTAAACAGAGGCCGGGAAGATGGAAGAGGAGGACAAGTAGAGATCGTCTCGGCATGAGTGAAAGGAGACAACATTGAAGACAAGTTTGGGGTCCGCAGTTTCAAATCTCGGAAGCGATCACACGCCGGAGTAGGCGCCAGAGGTCCAGTCGACGCTCCGAAGGCAAAGGAGCGGAGGGGAGAAGACCCTCTCCTGCGTCACCAGCAGCCAACCCACCCTCAAATACACATCGAAGTCGCGCCACGTTTACCCGAAGAAAGACTGCGGTAGGGCGGTGTTAATCGATACCGCCTCGGACTTCCCCTTGGACGGGGCACCAGTGTCAGCACGTGACAATCCCGGAAGGAAGGGGAGTTTAGTTTCCGGGAAAAAAAGGGGAAAAAGTCCATCGTGGAATCCGAAAAAGTCTCAGGAATTGCCTTTGTAATAATGTGTAAGAAGCGAAGCGGCTTTAGCGGCGTGAGTAAACCAAATGATCAGAACGGGCAGAGATTGGACCAATGTTCTTGGATTGCAAGGCGGTTGTCAAGCGCGGCGAACCCTTTTTGGAAGGACTAGACAGGTTCCCCCAGGGCAAATGGATTCCTTTTGCGTTCATGAAGTCCCGCGGCCGATAAGCAAGCGAGTACGGATGTCTGGCCTGGAAAGATATCCACCTTGGACGGACTCTCGCAACCGTTAAGAGGGGTTGGTGTTCCCGGCGAAACAGAGCAGGTCGTTTCCCGGGAGATGGTACAGTTAAGCTCCGAGGATGCACATGGATGTTTGCCATCGACCTAAAGCGGAACCGGTCGCAAATTCAAGATTATCCCCTGGAGCGCCATGGACCTCATACAGGTGAGGAGCGATTGAGAGAGGGTTGTGTGTGTCGGCGAAGAAACGGACGACGTGTCATGTGGACTATGTAGGAAGTTGGAGGAGAATGTCCAGAGCCACAGGGACAACACCATGTCAGGGATCTTTCAACCGGCACGTAGGCCGAATGGTCAGATCGTGAGAAGCGGAACAAGTTCCGGACACAACTCACGAGTGGGCAACGGTAGAGGCAACTACTGAAGAGTATTTCGTCGCGCAGCATAAGAAAAAGAGGAAGTTAGTCAGCCTGTCAACTTTGCCCGGCGGGTAGCCTCTCGAAGATCATTACTATTGTGAATGGAGCACTGCTCAAAGAATTTCCATCTCCCAAGTAAAGAAGGGCGTGACGATAGGAGCGGGTGGAGCCAGCAGTTAGGACAACCATGGCAGATTTTTGCACAGTTTGCGGTGAAAAACTTCCACATGGTCGAGATACGGTCGGGGAGACGACATAATCTGGGGGTGACAAATTTACGGCACTTGAAAAATTTCCTCGGGAAGGGCAAATAAGTCCGAACCGTGTGCCGGTAAAATATATCTTACCTTGCGATGGAAGGAAAGGCGAGAGAAGGTAAGTAAAAAACGAGAGTTCGTCGTTGAGGGTTTCTCCTTACGGGAGAGAACGATAAACGTCGTGAGAGCACGAGGTGATTCTGTAAGTGAGTAAGGATGTCAATTGAAGCATCGGAAACAGAACTCCAGCGCATATATGGTACCCTCGACGTGTTACGAAAACATCGTCAGCTAGAAAGGATAGGAATCTCCAAGATGTGATAGGAAAGCAAGTACGTTGCTTTGGGCATGAGAGGCAGCACGAACCAAGATGGAAACCGTTCCTCATAGGCGTAGCCTGTGGTTCAGTAGTTTGAAGAGCAGTTCCAAAGTATTCACTAAGATGAAGCCCTCACAGAAGCCAGTGGAGGAGATGACGTCGGATGGAAATAAAAATAAAGTGGGTTAAGAAGCAAGACCTGGGACCCTGGAGGGGGGTCCGAGAAAGCGATCGTCGGAGTCGGTTTTTTTGGCGTTTAGGAATGAGGCCCGTGCGTCAGCAGGGGACGTCTGGGACGCTGACGTAAAGGTTGGAGAGACAAGGGCCATTCTGAGAGGCCACAAACAGCCACATCTGGCCTAGACGTAGCCTTTGAAACGCGGTCCGTATCGAGGACTATTGGTTTGGGTGTGGAGTACCAACCATTCATCAATAAGGCATTCAAAACCCCTACTTGTCGCTTGTTGGTTAGGAACGGCCGGGGAGGTCGGGTGGGGGATGGGGCCCACAAGATGATTGCCGCCCTTCTGAAAACTGAATCTTTGTATTCTTTTTTCCCATGAAGAAATACTCCGTGTAAAACACTGCACCGCAATAAATGAACACAAATGATGAATATAAGCAAAAGTCCCGGAAGCGTAACCCGCAGTAACCGCGCCTACCACAGGGCCAGAGTAACACCTCCCTCCCAGAAACCCCACCCCGTTGGGTGCCAATGGTGCTAGCTCGGGAAAGCCCCCCCCCCCGGAATCCCGCGTCGTCTCTTAGATGGAAAATAAAAGCCGTGCACACACGCTGAGTCACGCGAAGAGCAAGATTATGCGCCCAAGTGCAGGACAGCTCCTCAGCGATTAAGCAAGTTCGGGCCCCTACAATAGGCGGCCGGAGAAAGGCGAGAACAACCGATTTTACCTGTACCCTCACCCCTGTAAGATAAGGAGGGCAAGATGGGCCCATGACACAAATAGAGACAACAGCCCTGGCCACCAGGATGCAGGGAATGGAAAACTCTCAGTTAGAGAGATCAGAATACGTAGGGTAGTACGTACAGAAAATGGAAGGAGAAGGCACATAAATTGATAAAAAATATGAACGGTATAATAATAATAATAATAAATTACAATCATAATACAAAGCTAATAATCAATAATAATAAGGCAAGTAAAACAATACAAACAATAATAAGAACAACAATAATAACTAACAAATTAAAATAAAACTATAGAACATACGAAAAACAATAACGTACAACCTCTTCGCAGATACCATTCGGAAAAGGTATCTGAGCCCCCCACCCCACCAAAGTGGGGAACGTTAACGGGGAGGTATAAATTACAAAATTAATGTTCAGAAATAAACTATGAGGTTATATCAGATTTAAAGTATAATATCTAACAGAAACTCTTGTAACAATATTATTTACTTTAATATAATAATTTAGTCTTATAAATAATAATTTATTGATTTAGAATTTATTTATTTGAATCGACTTATGTCATTTAGTTAATTTATTAATTTATTATTGTGGAACAAGTTTTTTAGGCAACTCCCTGAAACGTAAAACACGGATGATGCAATGCTGACCCATGTTTTACTTTTCCCTTGCAGTTGCTGATTATGAAACTCTTATTCGCAATAGGTGCAAGCGAGGTTGAGCTCCTGCATAGATAAAGATTTTTTTGCGGGAAGAGTATGATCTTAAAGTAAAAGTTGACTTTATTCCTGGACGTCCTCTAGCTGACTGTCCAGCTCGTGTCAGAAGACTAATGACACCAATGTAGATTATGTACTGATATAGGACCTCATGCACCTCTAGCTTGGCAAAAAAATCGCCCATTTCTAATGGCGAGAGCAAAACCACGGTGTTCAAAGCCAGTCGGAGAATCACAATTGAGGGGTGCCCGGCATTATGGATATCATAACGGGAATAGTCAAAGAGCAGAATCTAAGATCGCAGGTCTATCTACGGATACCTACTGTCAAGGGCCTTTATGTCTTTAATCAAAAGCTTATTTCTCGAGCTTGGGGACCGGCCTTTGCAGACCATCTAAAAGACGACTCCACCATGTCTCTCCAGAAAATGAGAGCATTCCATTCAGGTTTTCAGAAAATTTGAAGATTTGGCCTACTCCCGTCATCAATGGCAAGATAAAGTCTGTTTTAGAGGGAACAAAGTATTCAACTATTATTACGGAACTCCCCAGGATAGTAATAGAGAATATCAGAACACTCCCCAAAATCAATATCTTGCGAAGAAAAATGTGTTCCTAGAATCCCCGTTACTTGCTGATGATGACTTTTATGCAAATAGATTGTTTCTGGAGCAATTCTTCCGTAAATATAAAGGGTTTTTCACTACTATAAGGGAACGTCCAGCTTCTGTCCCTGCCTCTGATCAACGTTCTAGGAAACGTCGATGTCCCACCGAACACACACGTAGTGAAGAACGAGACAGGATTTTACAATTTGTTATTGGTAATGAGCCTCGGCCATCTACTTCCCGGACTCTTTCAAATATCGAGAGACGATTGGGGGAAGCTCCATTTACCCCATCGCGACCAACTTATGTACCACCACCACAGCCAGTTCCCTCTTCCCAGTCACAGACTCTAAATCAACAGATTCCCTTGCAAAGAATCCCACCTTTTAATCAAAATCTTCCACAGAAGCAATTACATGCAATTCATCAATTGCCCTTTATTCCCCAAGCATCAGGCATCGCTAGTTCACAACAGAACGAGTTTGCTCGTTCCGAGATGCGGTCGATGTTGGAGGGATATGGATATAGAGGTCTTCAGCCGCTTCAACAGGTCTCTCTCTTTAATTCTTTCAGAAGAGCCTTGGATGAAGATGAGCGGCTTCCCCTTTTATTAACTAGAAGATATCCCAATGGATCCTCCTCATAACTTGATAGACCTGTCCTTACAGATTATAGAATTATGACGACTCTTTATAGAACAAAAAGACTTGGATTACAAATTACATTGCTATTCTTTATAGACAAAAAGAATCTTGAATTACAGTGATATCTTATATTAGAAAAAAATTATGATTTACGAATTACAGTGATATTATCTCGTAGAAAAGGTAGAAAAATAGAAATTACTTAATCTAATTTTGACTTAGTGAAATTGTCAGATCAATCCTGAGTATGGTTACAAATCCTTCAGAAAGGATATGACTCACAGTGAATTATTCGTATAGCTTTAGTCTTAGTTTACGTTTATCGTTCTTGGTTTCGGTTTTGAGTAGATGATGCATACATATTAGTCATGGGGTTTTCAAGTTTTAATTTCTATACCGTTTACATACTTTCCTCTTTTTCTCCTGCCTAGCTCGCCTTTCTTCACGGCTTCTCAGTTAACAAGGTTATAACACACTGAGGTGGGGCGTAGTTTTAGTGCGGGGGGATGTAAAAGGGCTCTATAAACCATCGACCTTGCAAAATAAATAAACCTAATTTTATTTATTACTTGGATTTTGTTTTTTGGTATGGTATATAACCAATGGTTTCCTGCCCATAAACTATTATCTTTTTATCTTCCAAAGCAGATAAAAGTATTTCACAGATTTTTCATGGCCAAAACATTAAGTGCGTGCTCGCCTCGGTAGAAGGCCCGCCCTTTTGAAACCATTCAGAGTCAGTGAGGTAGAGAATTGTATAATTCTTCATATTAAACAACATGTTATATTACTGAAGTTATTGACATATGCAATCATTTTAATATATATATATATTATATATATATAATATATATATATATATATATATTTATATAATATATAATACTATATATATATATATTATATATATATATATAATATAATATAATTAATATATATATATATATATATATATATATATATATATATATATATATATATTATATATATATATATATATAAATATAATATATATATATATATATATAATATATATATATATATATTATATATATATATATATATATATATATATAATATATATATATATATATATATATATATATATATATATATATATACTATATATATATAATATATATATATATATATATATATATATATATATATATATATATATATATATATATATATAATATATATATATATATACATATATATATATATATATATATATATATATATATATATATATTATATACTATATATATATATATATATATATATATTGAAGGATTAAATTCTGGTGTTGAAAACCACCTTCCAATAATAAATGATTTTTGATTTGATGAGAGTGAGCATTGTTCAACGATTGAAGTGGCGTTTCTTCCCGGAGGCTGGCTTAGGAGTCGTCGGGGTGCTAGCAGCCCTCCTGCCGCAGACGCCAACAAGGACCCCCCCAGACAATGCGCGAGCACACTCCGCTCTCCGGTCCTGAAATGATGTCGAGAAGCTGTCAGGTGAGAGCTAGGTGTGCGCCACATTAAGGTCACTGAGAAGGCTTCGAACACTCTGTACTCTTACTACTGGCCAGTTGGTCCGCACCTGCAGAAGCTTGAGTACGGTACAGGCGGTACAGGATGACCGAACAGAGTGGCGCCCACAGAAGAAACTTAATTTGATGATGTTCAGTGATTTGATGGGTGTTCCGGAATCAAATTTGGCGTGGCTGCTTGGTTGGTGTTCGTTGTTGGCCACAACAGTGCACGTGTCACTCCAGGGTGGTCAAATAATTTGAAAGGAGTTAAATTCTGGTGTTGAAATAACCACCTTTCAAAATAATAGATATATTTTTGATGTTGAATGGAGAGTGAGCATTGTCACGGAATGAAGGTGGCGTTTTTCTTCCCGGAGAGGCTTGCTTAGGAGTCGTCGCGTGGGGCTAGCAGCCCCCTGCCCCAGACGCCACAATATATAATATATATATATATATATATATATATATATATATAATATATATATATATATATATATATATATATATATATAATATATATATTATATATAATATATATATATTATATATATAATATATATATAATGGTGTTATGTTCTTGTTAACTTGGGCAGGCATAGGCTGTGAGAACCATGCAGATGGTCTTTGTGTGAACCCTCCCGACCTGCCCAGCACGTGTAATGTGCATTTGTTATGCATTCGTGCATTAGCATTTACCATGCACTCTCTTTCAACCTTCTTTCTTTCCCCCTCATTTTTGTTTCATAAATTTTTCCATTCTTTAAATCCACCATCTTATCAACAGACATCCCTACTACCCATATCCCTGTGTGTGGGGGAGAAAGAATTGCCCACATCGTATGTCCTGCGTGTCGTAGGAAGCCGCTACTAAGGGACGGTGATAGTTTGGTTGGCTGCCTACTACCATCTATTTCTTGCCAGGATGCTAATGCAGGCCCTCGGAGAACGGTCGGATCGCCGTAACGCCCTTCTATCTTTTCGGCGAAACTGTATGAATCGTAATGGGTACATGGAATGTCAGAGGAATAAATATTGAGGAGAAGAGGAGAGAGGTGATGGCATGTATTTAGAAAGGGCAAATTTGATTTGCTCGCTGTGACTGAAAACAAAGATGAAAGGAAAAGGTGGAAATTGAGTGTTGTGATGTGAAATGTGTGCGTGCAGGTGTGTGGAAATGAAAGAGAGGAAGAGAAGGAGTTTGCAATTTTGATGAGTGACCCTGTGGTATGAAGCTATGCGTAGACTTTGATTGTGTGGAGTCTAGAATTCTAATGGTTTAAATTTTAAGTTTGAAAGGTCCAAGGTATGTGTGGTTTGGACGTATGGTCCATCTGAGGGAAACGTTGAAGAGAGGACGATATTTTGGGATAATCTGAATGATGTTCTGGATGGGGTGAGTGGGACCTTCAGATTGATAGTATGGTGAACACTTGATTGGCTGGATAAGTGATGAAAGAGGGATGGTATAAACAGGTGGTTTTGAAGTGTCGGGAGAAAATGAGATTGGTAGGAACGTGATTAATCTCTGCAAGAAGAGAGGTATGTGTGTAAGTAATAAATACTTTGTGTACAAGAATATCCATAAAGTATACTAGAGTTGGTGTAGGTAGAGATGGTATCGAAGTGAAAAATATGATGGATTTAGTGTTGGTGAAGAAGGAGATGTTGAAGTATGTGTTGGATGTTAAATCAGTTAGGGGTTTAGGAATCGGATTATCGGATCATTATGTTTGTTCCTATGTAAAATTAAGTTAGTGGGGGCTTGGAATGAGAGGAGGTGATACGAAAGGAAGTAGGTAAAAATAAGAGTGAGAAGTTAAGTGAGCAAGATTAATAAGGATAGTATGTAAGAGCGCTGCTAGTAAATCGGGTTGAATGTGAACAAGTGATAATGAACGAATCTGGGGGCAAATGAAGAAAAGCAATTGTTAGTAGTGCAAAGGAACTGTATGTGGATGTGCTAGTAGGAAGTAAGATGTTAAACAGTGAATGGTGGATGAAGAGGTGATGAAAGCGGTTAAAAGTAAAAAAGGAAGCGTGGTGAATGTACTAAAAGCCAACATGATGAAGACTCAAAGAAAGATGCTTGGAAATTAATATAAGGAGGAAAAAAAAAATTTATACAAAATTTTATATCGTAGGAGAAACCGAGGTAAATGAACAGTTTTGGAAGGAGGAATGAATGGGGACTTTAACAAGGAAATAGGAGCTCTTCCGGAAGGAAGCGCGAAAGGTTAAAGATGAGAAGATCAAGGGGAATCTGCTTAGAAATAATGAAATAGGGATGTGCTTTGGTACTGATTGAAGTAGGTGTGAGAGGAAGTGTGGAAGAACACTTCGAGAATCTGGATAAATATAAACAGTAATGAAGAGGTGACTAGTGAATGTGTGTGGGTTTGAATGGTGCAGAAAGGAATAGGTATTTTTGGGAATTGAGGTTATTAGTAAGGAGGAGGTAATGAGTAGAGTGAAAAAGTTGAAGAATTAAATCTGCCAGGTATAGATGAAATTAACTTGGTGAAAATGATCAAGAACGGAGGCGAGATGGTGATTGATTGGATTTGGAAGTTGTGTAATAAAAGCGTTTTTATAGAGGGTATAGTTCAAGGGATTGGAGGAGAGGGCGGTAATAGTACCCTTATATAAGGGT